>VMDO01010886.1:0-69393 GCA_007922755.1 Pedetes capensis
TGATTCATATACTCAAATTGTTTTCTAGAATAATTTTTTCAGTTTATATTCTCATCATATTATATGAGAATGATTATTTTTCTGGATATTTAGGCACATATGTATGCCTAATATATAGGTTGGTGGGGTTTATTTTGTAACATTACTAAACATCTAATTAAGTTGGGGGAATCATTTATATTTTAATGATATCTAATCTTCAAATAAACAAAATCTCTCATATGCCAGTGTTATTTTTCATCCTTCAAATCTTCAGTTTCCTTCATCTATAGGTAGGTTCTACACATTTCTTCTTAAGTTTATTTCTAGATATTTCTATTTCTATAGATAGTGACAGAATATTTGCCCATTGTGTTTTCTATATAGCTGCCTCTGCTATATAACAAAACTATTCATTTTAAACAATTTATTTATTTTATTCCCTTTCCATTTTGTAAACTAAAGAAAAAAAGAGAAGTTTTTTTGTTTGTTTGTTTTGTTTTGTTTTTTGTTTTTTTGTTGGTACTAGGGGTTGGACCCAGGGCCTCGCGCTTGCATGCTCTGCAAGTGCTGGACCACTGAGCTGCACCCCTAGCCCATTTTTTACTTTTTGAGACAGGATCTTGCTAAATTACTCAGACTGCCTCTGGTCTTGAACTTGCGATCCTCCTGCCTCCGCCTCCTGAGCCACTGGGATTATAGGCGTGCACCACCACATCTGGCTGAAAGAGAGAAGTTTTAACAATCTTCCAAACATGGCTTGCAATTGATTCTCCTCAGAATTTTGTTCCTAATGCTTTTCTCCCTGGGAAAGTCCTAACAAGGAGGAGAAAACTGTGTTGAGTCTTCTGGAACTCCTGGGACCACAACAACACTAGCCAGATGTGCTCAGGGACATTGCCCATGCTGTGTTCTCTGCCATCAGACTCTGTGGCATCTCTGCAGCTGCCAATGTTAGCAAACAAAGGGGAAACGGGATGCCTGGTCAGAACTCACCCTGGCTGGGTTCCCTGTTAGATACAAGTGCCTACACTTTCTGGCCCTAAAGCCACAATGTACCATTTTCTTTGTTTATAGCCAAAAGTTTAGGCCTCTCCAGCCACCTCTTTTCTCTGACATGCTTGAAGTGTTTATTTGCTGTCTTAGTCTATTCAGGCTGTTCTTTAAAGATTCCATAACTAGGGTAGCATATAAACAATAAAAACTTATTCCTCACAGTTCTAGAGTCTGGGAGGTCCAAGATCAAGGTGCTGGCAGACTAGGTCTCACTGTGTTCTCCCATAGTGGAAGAGGTGAGGGTATCTGAGGTTTCTTTTATTTTTATATTTTGATGTCTCTTTTCATAAAGGTTCTAATTCCACTCATGGGGCTTGGATTTAGCTCAGTTGGTAAAGCCCCACTCTGCAGTCTCTGAGGTCCTGGGTTTGATACCCAGCACCACAAAAATGGCAGAAGGACGTGGCAATCCACTCCCAAATCAATCCCGAAATTATCAGCCACTGAAAACCCTATGAGGGTCGGTATGAGTCGGACACAACTCGATGGCACCTAACAACAATAACAACAATTCCATTCATAAGGGTCTGTCCTAATTATTTCCTAAACACCCCATCTTCTAATATCATTGTATTGGGGGTTAGAATTTCAACATGAATTTTGGAGGAACACAAACATTTAGACCACATCATTTGCCTCTTGTCTTCCAGCTTCTATTTTTTTATGTTGTTGTTGTTAGGTGCCCTCAAGTTGTGTCCAACTCATAGTGACCCTTATAGGGTTTTCATGGTTGTTTCGGGATTGCCTTGGGAGTGGATTGCCAAGTCCTTCTCCCGTTTTTGTGGTGATGGGAATCGAACTCGGGACCTCAGAGATTGCAGAGCAGTGCTCTATCAACTGAGCTAAATCCCAGCCCCCTATTTTTTTATAGCAAAGTTTTATTGCAAAATAAGAAACTGATATATAAAAAGGAGATATAAAAACAAAGAAGAGGTGGGGGTGACAAATGGAGATGTGTCTTGCAGAGTGCAAAAGAAACTGATTCTGAACATGTGGGGGTCTTGGTGGATACAGACCCTATGAGAGCCCAGGATGGATTATCCAGATGTGGGATGGGGTGAGATTTCCTTTTAGGTGCTAAGGTTCAGCAAGTGGCTGGGCAGGATTTGGCTGGGCCAGTAGAGACTTGGCAACTCCTTCCTTTTAACCTGCTGCCCAACCTTGGAAACTATCAACGCATCCCCTAACAGGGACAGAGAACCAACACTCACAAGGTGGCCAATCCCAGCCACCAAGTAATAAAAGGTGTTCAAGATCAGACATTCATTATTTCAGTAACCCTCACAACAAACCCAGTGAGGTAGATATGATGATCACCATTTCATTGATGTGGGTACTGAAGTTGTTGTTAGGTGCCATTGAGTCAGTGTACAACACATAGACACTGAAGTTAGGATAAATTAAACAACCTGAAATAGCTTCCATAGTTTGACTGGAGAGCTGGGCTTCTAGCACAGTGTATGGTTGGTTGTAAACTCTAACCCTCATGTGCAAGAACATTTACTTCTCTCTCTCAAACACTCCTCACAGTCAAAACCTTAAAAGTTAAGCTGGTGCGTCCTAGATCCCACCATTCTTCCCAAAACACCAGTGCAGGCCAACTCCTCAAGTGGAGCCCCAGGTCCAGGCAGCTGACAGAGTCCCTGGGTGTTTCTGAGGCACACCTGTAGGAAGCAGGAAGCACCTGAGTGGGAGGCTATTAACAGGGGTGAGGTGGCAGAGCATGTCACTCCAGTCAAGTCCCTCTCTCTTGAACATCGAGTTTTGTGAAGAGAGGTAGACCTGCCTTTCTTGGACTTCGGGTAGCTGGAGTGAGCCCTGCTCTCTCCTTGCTCCTTTTCGGTCTGGGTATCATTGAGTTCCAACACCTCATTCAGCTCTCGGAATATCCTGAAACGTTCACGCCCACGGATCTTCAGAGTGAAATGCTCCATCCAGTGGTTTCTTCTTTGGCTGGGGAGAGGAACTGGTGCTGGTGGGCAGCACTCACTTAGTACTCCGCAGTGGTGGCTCAGGGCAAGGCTCCTCTATTTGGGGGAAATTTTCTTCCTCCATGTGGTAGTCTCTCCTAGGACAGGCAGAAACATGCACCTCAAAGCTGTTCCGTCCCAGCAGGTTACCACCGGAGTCTTCCAGCGTGACGATGGTGAGGATGGGCGGCCGGCTCATGCCTCCCATGCAGAAACTGCTACCCATGTAGCGGCAGTGGATGGGGGTACAGTCAGAGCCGACCTCAGGCAGCACATAGGGCACTACCACACTATGTCGAAAAGTCTGTCATCCAAATACACCACAAGCAACTTTCCTTCCACCTGGATAAGATGCTGAGGAGGCACCAGGCCATTGCCATCAGAGCAGCGCTCACAGTGAGGACAGCACCTCACAACTTCTGCCATGCTCTGTGACTTTTTGCAAATGGCGGTGGCATGGACACAGGTGCCAGGAGGGAGTGTT
The DNA here is from genome assembly GCA_007922755.1 of Pedetes capensis. Classification (NCBI taxonomy): domain Eukaryota; kingdom Metazoa; phylum Chordata; class Mammalia; order Rodentia; family Pedetidae; genus Pedetes; species Pedetes capensis. Next base: position 3,490 of record VMDO01010886.1, read on the forward strand.
GAGTTGGCCCACAGCTGCACGGGGCAGGTCTTTGCCAGCTGGCAGAATAACTTGTTGAAGGAAGTGGAGTACATGCACGTGATAGACCTGGCTGTCCCCGAATGCAGGAAGCCCAGATGGAAACCACAGCTGCCATGGTAGGTTTTTTGGGAATGGGGTGGAGAATGACAGGGACCAGGTGCAGGGGGGTGATAGGGGGTGGGTGGGCACAGAGGCCGCTGTGCAGGGGGCTGTGGTGCAGGAGCTGCCGATGTTCAGAGGGCTTCCTCTGGGCCTTCTAACCAGTTTACAACCTCCTCTGGGGTCATCAGCAGATCCCCCATGGGAGGAGAAGACAGTGAAGTGGACTGGGCATTGTTTTCAGGAAGTAGTTTCCATAAGTCTGAAGGCACCTCCTTACTCAGAGGGGGCTTGATGCTGAGATCCGACTTTGGTTCCTCCATGGCAGCACCCAGGAAGGTTGTCTGGCCACTGGCCTCAGGGGAGCATGTCTCCATCCTAGGAAGCACGATCCGAGTCTAGACATCAGGTGCCCCCCAGAGGTCAGCAGCTACCTGCATCCAGGGTGGTGGCTCTGGGCTTTTGTTTTGTTTTGTTTTGTTTTTATTTTCCCTTCTTCCAGCTTCTAAAGCACTCTTCCATGTTATTTTCAGTGATGTTAGTCAGAGTCTGCAAACTATATTTCCCAGGAACTCCTGCCAGCTAGCTTCTTGTTAACCAACAGAAAAACTGGAGGGAGACTGGGAGATGGAAAGAAAAGGAAAGGACTGGTTTTGGTTTTAGTGTTGGTGTCACTACCGCAAAAGCAGCAACAGAGCGCAGTGATGGCTCCCAGCCCCAGGCTTTACTTGGCGCTTCCAAATCAGTGCACTGTTCCCTCTTAGAGCCAGAGCCAGCCACATCCTTCCCTGAAGTCTGAGTACCAGCATGAACGAGAGGGTTTCCTGTGACCTAGGTTTACCTAACCCCTTTTCTCCTCCTTTGTCCCCCTAACCCTTGACTAAAAGCTGCTTCTGCACTCCTGAATATTTGGGGTTACCTCTGCTTTCTCCTTTTGTCATCTCAGCCTTCCATTGTCTTTTAATGAATTCGGTTTTAACTCCCCTGTTTGTAATTCCTGGCACGGTTTCTTTTCTCCTGACTGGACCCTGTCTGATACCAGCTCCTCATCAGGCTGAGGAGGAGTCTGTGGCCATTTTGTTTGAAAACAGCCAACCCAAACCTAGCCTCCCAAATACCAGGAGACTCCCTCCTCCCATGGAAATGGTTCTGCCTCCTATTTCAAAAGCAAATTGAGGGTATCAGGTGTAACTTCCTTAAACTTTTCACCTCCCCACAATTAATGTAAGTGAAAAACACCTTTTCCTGTCAGCTGGGCTTCACATATCCTTTCCAACTGCCTGGACCTCTTCACTTCCCTCCCTTCCTCTTCTCATTGGCTCCCCTCCCCTCCCCTACTGCCCTGCCTTCCCCTCCCTCCTCCTTTCCTTTCCTCTTTCTTTCCTTTCTTCTCCATTGATCTATGTAATGACTATTTGCTAAATGAGTGAGTGAATGATTTGGCTAGAATCACCATTTCTTATTTATTTATTGAATTTATTTTTTTAGTTAGAGTACAAATTAATGGGTTTCATTATGACATTTTCATACATGCATATCATTGTACATTGCTCAAGTTCACCCCTCATTACTCTCTCATGCCCCCTTCCCCAATACCCTTCTTCCCCACATATGATCCCCCTTCTGCTTGCATGTCATAAATATATTCTCTATAAAATATATTAACTAAAATTAAATTATATTTATAAATATAATATATATTTAAATCTAGATTCTGCCTGTGAAAACAAACTTGTGATATTTGTGCCATCCTGGCAGTATTGTCAGTGCTTCTCTGCCATCTATAAGGTTTTCAATGGCTGATTGTTTTGGGAATGGGCTGCCAGGTCCTTCTCCCAAGCCTATAGTATCTGGCATTCCCAGGTGGTCTCCTATCCAAGGAGTAACTAGGCCTGATTCGGCTTAGTTTCTGAGATCAGTTGAGATTGGATGCCAGAGTGATATGGCTGTAGACTATATAAATTATGTTGTTGGTAGGTGCTATCATCTCATTGCAACCCTATGTACAACAGAATAAAAGCTGTACTATATCTGACAGTGCTTCTCTGCTATCCATAGAGTTTTCAATGGCTGATTGTTTGGGGAGTGGGCTGCTGGGTCCTTCTCCCATTTCTTGCAGTGCTTGGGATCAAACCCAAGGCCTTAGAGTGAGCAAAGCAAGTACTCTACCAACTGAGCTAAACTCTAGCCCAGCCCTGTGTTTGTGTGTGTGTGTGTGTGTGTGTGTGTGTGTGTGTGTGCTAAAATCTAGCATCTACATGTAAGAGAAAACATGTTATATTTATCTTTCTGGGTCTGTTCTATTTCCCTGAAGAAGATAGTCTCTAATTCCATTCATTTTCCTGAAAATGACAATATTTCATTCTTCTTTATGGCTGGGTAAAACTCCATTGTGAGTTTCTTTATACACTCATCTGTTGATAGGCTAGATGTTGATTCCATTTCTTGGCTACTGTGAATAGTGCAGCAATAAACATGGATAAGAAGTTATCTCTATGGTATATTGACTTAGATTCCTTTGGGTATATAGCACAAGTGGCATGGCTGCCTCAAATAGTAGTTCTATTTTTAGTTTTTTGAGGAACATCCATACTGATTTCTATAATGGCTGCACTTACATGTCTACTAGGTATGTAAGAGGGCTCTTTTCTCCCCACATCCTTGCCAGTGTTTGTTGTTTGTTTTCTTGATGGCAGCCATTCTGACTGGGGTGAGATGGAATATCAACATAGATTTGATTTGCATTTCTCTGAGGGCTAAGCATGGTGAGTGTTTTTTCATGTTTATTGGCCATTTTTGTTTTTTCTTTTGCGAACTGTCAGTTCAATTCATTTGCCTATGTTTTGATTGGATGATTTGCTTTTTTGATGTTTAATGTTTTGAGTTCTTTATATATTCTAGATATTAATTCCCTGTCTGATGTATAGCTGGCAAAGATTTTCTTCCACTTTGTAGGCTATCTCTTCACTCTGTTAATTGTCTCCTTTGCTGTGGAAAAGCTTTTTAATTTCATAAAATCCCATTTGTCAATTATTGCTATTGTTTCCTGAGCCGTTGGAGTCTTTTCCAGAAAGTCTTTGCCTATGCCTATATTTTGAAGTGGTTTTCCTGTGTTTCCCTCTACCAGTTTCAAAGTTTTATGTCTTACATTGAGGTCTTTGATCCATTTTTGATTGATTTTTATACAAGGTGAGAGAGAAGGATCTAGTTTCATTATTCTATATGTGGATATCTACTTTTCTCAGCACAATTTGTTGAAGTGGCTGTCTTCTCATAGGATGTTTTTGGTACCTTTGTTGAAAATTGGGTGGCTATGGCTGCATGGGTTTATTTCTGGGTCTTCTTTTCTGTTCCATTGGTCTATATGTCTGCTTCTGTGCCAGTACCATGCTGTGTTTGTTACTGTGGCCCTGTAGTATAATTTGAAATCAGGTGTTGCGCATTGCTCTTTTTGCCTCAGGATTGCTTTGGCAATTCTGTTTTTGTGTGTGTGTTTCCATATAAATTTTAGAATTGTTTCTTCCTATTTCTGTGAAGAATGCCATTGGAATTTTGATGGGGATTGTGTAGAATCTGTAGATTGCTTTTGGTAATAGAGCCATTTCCACAACATTAATTCTTGTGATCCATGAGCGCAGGAGATCTTTCTATCTTGTAGTATCTTCTTCAATTTCTTTCTTCAGTACTTTAAATTTTTCATTGTAGAGGTCTTTTACCTCCTTGGTTAGGTTTATTTCTTTCTCAGCCTGTTTGTTATTGGCATATAGAAAAGGTACTGATTTGTGTATGTTGATTTTGTATCCTGCTCCTTTACTGAAAGTGTTTATCAGCTCTAAGAGTTTTCTGGTAGAGTCTTTAGGATCTTTTAGGAGTATCATATATTCTTTGAATAAAGACAAACTGACGTCTTTTCCTATTTGGATCCCTTTTATTTATTTATCTTGCTTTATTTCTCTGGTGAATAATTTAGTCTTTTCTTTTTAGGAAAAGTATTTACATTTGAGATGCAAAACTCAGAAACTATGTGATAAAGTAAGTACTATTTCCCACAGAAATTGAAAAAAAGATTAAGCACAGTAGGATAACCTAAGTGCTTACTCAGAGATAACTCCTTTGAATCCATCTTCTTTGAATTCTCCTCCATTTGTGAGTAAATGATATGGCAACTGATTTTCTTGTGCATTTATTAAGGTCATTTTTCAACTTCAGCACTACATATGTCATAGCATTCATTAGCAGAGTTTTTAGGGGTATTTGTTATTTTTATTTTACTTTATTAGAAATTTTTGATGTACACCTTAATGTGATTCATTCTGACATGGTTTTCATTGTGACATTTCCATATATGCATTTTGTTGTACAGTATACAAAATAATTCTCCCTTAACCCTCTTGTGCACTTCCGCCCCACTTTCCACTCCCTCCCCACCAAAGACTTCTCTTCCATTTGCTTGTTTTTTTATGGTAATGTTTTTCTATATATCCTTGGGTTCCAGTTCTGTTTAAGATAGAAACTTTTTCTGTAGTGAACTTTCTTTTTACATGGTCAGAATTATTACATGAATTTTCTAGACCATCTATAATAATACCATTCTTAGCTTTCTTTTTTATTATGTTCCGACCTCTGCATAGGATTTTTTCCTTCTTATAATTGGAATCACAAAAGACCACGTATAGCCAAAACGCTCTTAAGCTGCAAAACTAATGCAGGTGGAATCACAATCCCTGACTTCAAGCTATACTATAGGGTAGTGGTAGCAAAAACAGCTTGGTACCTGGCACAAAAATAGGCCTGAAGACATCTGGAACAGAATAGAAGACCCAGAAATACCTCAACACACCTATAGCCACCTGATTTTCAACAAAGGAGCAAAGCAAGTAAACTGGAAAAAGGATAGCCTTTTCAATAAATGGTGCTGGGAAACATGGACATCCGTATACAGAAAAATGAAAACCGACCCGCATCTCTCAATATGCATGAGAGTTAACTCAAAATGGATAAAAGACCTCAACATAAAACTAGAAACTTTAAAACTAGTAGAAGACAAGATAGGCAATACACTCCATCATATAGGCATAGGAAAGTATTTCCTTAATAGGACCCTAATTGCTCAAGAAATTGAAACAAAAATAGATAAATGGGATTACATGAAATTAAAAAGCTTCTGTACAGCAAAAGAATTAACAGAGTCAAGGAAAGCCCCACTGAATGGGAAAAAATTTTCACATCCTCTACAACAGACAAAGGTTTCATTACCAGAATTTATAAAGAACTTAAGAAAAACTTCCCAAGAGAACAAATAACCCAACACACAAATGGGCAAAGGAACTGAATAGAGAGTTCTCAAATGAAGAGGCCTGTAAAGCCATGAAACACATGAAAAAAATGCTCAATATCCCTAGCCATTAGGGAAATAAAAATTAAAACAACTCTGAGATTCCACCTTACACCAGTAAGAATGGCCAAGATCAATAAAACAAGTAACAACAAGTGCTGGTGAGGTTGCGGAGAAAAGGGAACACTCTTACATTGCTGGTGGAGCTGTAAATTGGTCCAATCACTGTGGAAATCAATATGGAGGTATCTTAAAAAACTAAAAATTGATCTACCATATGACCCAGCTATAACACTATTGGGAATTCACCCAAAGGGAGATGTGTCATCATACCACAGAAATATCTGCATCTCCATGTTCAATGCAGCACTTTTCACAATAGCAAGGATATGGAATCAACCATAGTGCCCATCAACAGAAGAATGGATAAAAAAACTATGGTACATATACACAATGGAATACTACTCAATCAATCAAAATAGAATACTACTCAATCAAAAAAATGAGATAATGCCATTTGTAGCAAAATGGATGGAATTGGAGAAAATTATTTTAAGTGAATGAACACAAGATCAGAAAGAGAAATACCACATGTTCTCACTCATATGTGGGAGCTGAATCAAAATAATTTAGTCTTTATAGTGAATAAGAGTGGGTAGGTCAGGTACAGTGATGTATGCCTATAACCCAGCGACTCAGGAGGTGGAAGCAGGAGGACTGCATGTTTGAGGCCAGAGGCAATCTACAAAACTTAGTGAGACCCTGTTTAAAGATAAAAAATTTAAAAAGAGTCTGGGGATGCAGCTTATTAGTAGAGCATTTGTAAAGTATGAGTGAGGCTCTGGGTTCAGCCTACCTCTCTCAGTACAAAAAACAAAAAACAACAAACAAAAAAGCAAACAAAAAACAGATATATTGGAATGCTTTCAGTATGATGTCGGCTATTGGTTTGTTATATATAGCCTTTCTTATGTTAAGGTATATTCTGTCTGTTCCTAGTTTCTTCAGGGCTTTTATCGTGAAAGGCTGTTGAACTTTGTCAAAGGCCTTTTCTGCATCTATTGAGATGATCATGTGATTTTTGTCTCTGATTCTATTTATGTGCTGTATTATTACATTTATTGACTTGCATATATTGAACCATACTTGCATCCCTGGGGTGAAATCAACTTTGATTGTAGTACAATGCTATTAATGTGTGGTTGAAGTCGATTTGCAAGTATTTTATTAAGAATTTTTTCATCTGTCTTCATCAGGAAAATTGGTCTGTAGTTTTTGTTGCTGTTTTGTCCTTATATGATTTTGGTATCAGGGTCATACTAGCTTCATAGAGTGAGTTTGTTAATGTTTATTCCCTTTATATTTTATGGAATAGTTTAAGTTAGTGTTAATTCTTCTTTGAAGGTCATGTGGAATTTGGTAGTGAATCCATCCAGTCCTGGGCTTTTCTTTTTTGGGAGACTAATTACTACTGCTTCGATCTTTTTGCTCATTATAGATCTGTTTAAGTTGTTTATATCCTCCTGATTTAACTTTGGTAGGCTATATGTGTCTAGGAATTTGTCTATTTCATCTAGGTTTTACAGGTTTTTTGCACTATAAGTCTTCAAAATATTCCTTAATTATAGGATCATCATTTCTGTTCATGGTATACTGATCACCAACTTTAATAAACATCTTTAAACCCTATTTCTATGCTGGTATTAATACTTCAATCATTTCCTTTTCATGGGATTAGCCACTTGTTTCTATCTGCCTTGCAATTACTTCTACTCAACTTGATAGTCTCCTCACGATATTGCCATTTAACTCACCAGTCTAGCCCTTGAGAAGACCAAATGGAAATTATATGATGATAATAGATTATTCAACTAATTTTTCCCATCCTTCTGTGATATGATATTATTTCTGATTTATTCCTTTGACTTGAGTAGGGGCAGGGCATTTTCAGAGACCTCCATTTGACCTTACCCGTTATGGTAGCTTTTGTTCTATAGATAAAGGACCCAATATGGCAGTTATATATTCCCATGCATTTCAAACCTAGTTATATATAAAGCGACTGGAAAAATGACCACTAGGAGAGTTCATGGATCCATTGAATATACTGTAAACTGGAACTTGATCAAGATTTCATCAATTACTAGCCCCTGAATTCCTTCACTCTACAAGGAAGATTATGATGATAGTTTAGATCTCTGAGTACTTACACTAACTGTGTCCAGGAGTCCTTGAAATGTTTGGGTATAATTGCCAAAGTGCATGGTCACAGGTCTCTTTGAGGAAGGAATGGGGAAAACATTACTCCAGGAGAAATGGCCTCCAATTCAGTAGTGAGTCTGTGTCTGAAAACCCAGATTCAAGTCTAGAAATTGGACATGAGATTGTGACATTTTTACATTCTGTCCCCAGCCACCTAGTCATTCATCTTTGATCTCTTTGGACATAAAAGCTACCCAACTAGTTTGCCTTGAGTGGTGCCATGTTCTTGTATGTACCTCCACAAATCTGCACTTGTCAAGCCCTTTTATTGGTTACCCTAACCATGTGTTCATTGTGGTAATTGTGTCTTCTTGCCTTCTGGCATTTAAGCACCACCACCTGACCTCTACTATTTTGGAAGTTCTACAGTCAACATCCTTGGAAGCAGCAGTCAAGACATCAAAAGACACAATACATTGGGAAAAGCTGTTGGAAAAGATATCTTTAAAGTATTAAAAAGTAAAGATGTCATATTGAAGGTGCACCTTACTCACGCCATGGTATTTTCAGTTACATCACATGGTTATGAAAGATGGACATTGAATAAGGAAAACAGAGGAATTGATGCTTTTGAATTATGGAGCTAGAGATGAATATTGAATACACCACAGGCTGCCAAAAGAACCAATAGATCTGTCCTAAAAGAAGTGCAACCAGAGTGTTCCTTGGAAGCAAGGATGGTTAGACTGTGTCTTACTCATTTTGGACGTGTCAGGCGACACTGATCCCTGGAGAAGAACATCATGTTTCGGAGAATGGCAGGTCAACCAAAAAAAAAAAAAAAAAGGAAAACTCTCCACTAGATGGATTAACACAGTGTCTGCAACAATGGGATTAAACATAAAAAAGTCTGTGTGCTTGGTACAGAATCAGGGAGTGTTTTGTTCTGTTGTACAGAGGGTTGCTATGAGTTGGACCTGACTTGACAGCATCTAACAACAACAACAACAACATCATATCCATTGCTTTGTGATTTATTTCTGAATTCACTTCATCTATTAACATTCATGAGCAGGGCTCAGTAAGTTGTGATGCCCAACAGAATGGGAAGTCATTACAAATTTTTAAGCAGGGAGTCATAATGTCAAATTTGTGTTTCAGAAAGGTCAATTTGGAAGCTTTCTACCATACTTACCAGTACATTTCTTCTGGTTGTGGGAATTATTGTTTCCTCTTGGCCTTCCAATGGAACACAATCATCTGGTGAGTTTTCTGGTCCCGCATAATATGTCCACTCTCACTTGTCTTCTTTTCTGAACCTTTCAATCACTTTCTTAACCATCTGGTACAGCAATTATCAAATTTTTATTTCACTTACTGTGGGCCATTGCTTTTTCCATTTAGTTTGGATCTATCCTAGATACATGTTTACATTATCACCTAGAGTAAAATCTTTTTTTGTCAGTGTTCCCAAATGAGTAAACTCTCCTCTATCAAAATTATATGCCAACACCCTTGATCAAGACCTTCAGAATCTAACTTTACATCTACTCCTCAACTTCTGTTGAGTCATATTCATATGTCTTGTGGCACCTTTTAGGGAATATTCCCTTTCCTCCCTTATTAGGTTTTGTTCATCTCTAGCTGAATTTTATTTTGGCCCAATCCTAGTTATAAGCATACTGTTAAGGAAGTGAGCTGGGAAAAGTCTCCAAGGTGGTACATATTGCCTTACAGGGCAGAATTCTCTGCTTTGTCTTCAAGCAAGAGGAAGCTCTTTCTTATGACGGAGAGAAGTGGGCAAGTTCTGCAGGTTGAAAGAATTGAGAGGAATCTATGAGCTCAAAATCTGAAGGGCATTCAGCCAGATAGTCCTAATTGTCAGATCTCATTTTTTCCCCAATTAGGCCCCTGACTTTGCATAAGACATATACTTTGGTTGGTAATTTAACCTTTACAGGATTTCAGCCACTTTGACCTCAACTTTCTGTGTCACCCTCCACCCCCGAAGATGTTGTTGTTGTTAGGTGCTGTTAAGATGGGTCTGACTTATTGTGACCCTATGCATAACAGGATGAAACACTCTCCGACACTGTGCCATGCCCAGCACTATGTCAGTGCTTCGCTGCTATTCACAGGGTTTGCAATGGCAGATTGTTTCAGGATTGTTTCAAGAGTGGGTTGTCATGTCCTTATCCCTTATTCCCTGGGGACTGAACTTGGGGCCTCAGAGTGCAGAGCGGTACTCTACCAGCTGAGCTAAAAGATATAAGCCACACTAGAAGCTACCAGGAAACTATTCTAGCTTCCATGCTTGACTTTTCAATTACCTAGTGATTTCTCATTACTTCTTATTATATTTTTCTAGGATACCAATGACACTTACCAACAGGCATCTAATCTCATTTTTCTCATAATTAACAATTACCCTATATTTCTCAAATGCCTAACACACTATGCCAATTAGTACCATCCTCTTTTCTGATTGACCACCCAGGAGAGTGGTCACAACTGACTCACTACCAAGTATATTCCACTTGCACCAGTGGAGTCCTTTTTTTGCCAGCCAGCTGATTAGTTATCCACATAGTTCAAATCCTAACTTATAGCTTGCCCTTTTGGACCACTTCTGGTGCCAACCGTCATAGGTTGGATTCTTTGGAAGCAAATACTGATATGTAGATTGACATGCAGGGTGTTTATTAGGGATAAACACCTGTGGAGGGCAAGGCTGGAAGCTGCATTGGGTAGAAAGAGAAGTCTAACTATAATGCAGGCCTGAGAAAGCCTTCACCAGCTCCACAGAGAGCTCCAGAGTACATAGGCACTATTAGAATTATCCCACTGTGAAGCAAAGGAGCTGGGCCTTTATACTCCCATCAAATCAGGCACTGATTATAGGCTGCCCCAGGAAGGAGCATGACCTTCTGCAGCTGAGGCAAACCAAGAAGGACCTGACATCTATAGGCTGTTTTCTAGTTGCACTCCCAGCAACTAGGGTGAAAGTCCTACCTTGAAGCAGGATCTGGATGACACATCCCTGATCCCTGTCTCTACCACAGCATTTCACAATAAACTCATCTGTGTTCTTCTTCCTTCTCAGCTATTCTTCTTCCATGTTCTTCATCATTGGGTTGAATTACTCAGGCACCTGGAAGCCATTCTGTTTCTTATCCTTCACAATTATCATGTAACCATATTTGAATAATTTTATATCTTGAATATTTCTCTGATCAATCCCTTCCTCTCCATACGTACTAGCAGTGCATAGCATCTCAGCATCTTTCCCCTGGACTATTGCAATAGAATTCTAACTTGTCTCCTGGCTTTCAGTCACCACATCAAATTTATCCTTCAGTAAGCTGTCAGAATAAGCTTTCTGAAACATGTATCTGACCTCATTGCTTGAAGGCTCTTCAATGACTCCCCATTCATTCATTCATTCATTCACTCAGTAATAAAGTCATTCACTTGAAGACTTGCTTAGGTCAAAAACTTTGTACTCAAAAAAGACTTCTCTTTTTGTCATATCTATCAAGTCCTGTGGGTACTAGTTTCAAAATATGTTCTGAATTCTATCACTTCTAAGCACATCTATTGCTGCTACCCTGGTCCAAGCATATTATTATGCTTCATAGAGACCAGTGACATAGTCTTACATCTAGTCTTACTGTTTTCTCTCTTGTCTTCTCCAGGTAGCTAGAGTAATTTTATAAAAATGTAAATTAGAACATGTTCCTTTAGGAAATGAAATACGCTGGCAATTAATGATCTAGAGGAAGAGTATTCCAGACAGAGGGAACATCAAGTACACAGGCTATATGTTGAGAACAAATTTGGAGTGTCTGAGTAACAAGGGTGAGGTCAGAATGATTATGCTATGATGAGCAAAGGGGGTCAATGGTGAGATGGGGTCGAGGGAAAATTACACATCTCTTCCTCCTGGCTCTCCCTTTCCATATCCCTCAGCTTGCTCTACAGTTTATGACTCTTTCGTGTGTGAGCAATAGAGAGGAGGAGAGATTAAGGGCAGGAAGAACCTCACTAAATTGTTCTATCATTTGCTGTCCGTTCCTCTGGTGGAGTGCATTCCAGAGCTTCTCTGGTGGTTCCTGTTGGGGGCCTTCCACCTGCAACTCTAATGCACATTCTTTTTTGGCTTGACTAGTCTCCTTTCTGCAGACCCTGGCACAACAGGGGTTGTTCCCCCTTGGGCTCATACCATGAAGTCTCCTTACCCAGGAGGTTCAATTGGACAGAATTTGGAAGGTCTGCAACACACCTGTCTTTTGAGCATTGTCCATGTCTGTCCATGGGAAATAACCATATCTTATTGTCTTGGCTCATTTGAGCTGCTATAACAAAATACTGTAGAGTAGGTGGCTTATAAACAGCAGAAACTCATTTCTCAGAGTTCTGGGGTCTGGGATTACAAGATCAAGGTGCTGGCAGATTCAGTGTTTGGTAAGGGCCCACTTCTGGGTTGCATACTGCCTACTTATAGCTTCACAAAGCAGAAAGCATGAGAGATCTCTTTGGGCTCCTTTTATAAAAGCACTACTCTTAATCATGAGGGCCATACCATCATGATCTAATCACTTCCCAAATGTCCCATCTCCCAATGCCATCACCTTGGTGGTTGGGTTTTTCAACATCTGCATTGGGGGTGGGCGGGAAGCAAACATTGTCCATTGCACTTGTCCATCAGACTAAGGGGATGGGGGACATTCCCTCATCTCAGCAGCACTCTCTTGACTCCACCATCAAAGAGGCCAATTATCTTATTGTCAACTTCTAGATTTCCCAGACTGGAGTCAGAACACAGGCAACAGTGGCGTTTGCCAGCATATTGCTCTCTCCATATGGCCCAGTGGAAATCCTCTTCACTTGGCTTCAGATGAATGCTGTAGGTCCCTCTGTTTTCAAATCTCCATGTTTTGCTGACTCACACTACACCCCTTTACAGGAAGATGAAGGAACTCAAAGCACTGTTTGAAAAAATTTGAGATTATACATGACTGTTTGAAAAGGAGAAAGCTGTCAATTTATAGTCACTGGGTATCCTTTCTACTTAGTCATTTCAAGGTCAGAAAGAATCACTCATCCAATTAGTGAGGACTTGAGACCGTGACAGCTCTTCCTTAAAATAAATGAAAAGAATGATGCTGGGGAAAGAATTCTGACCCTAATTTAAGAAAGGTGCTATTAAAATAATGAGTCAGTATTTCAAATGACACATCTAAGGAAATGTTCTAGCCAGTCATGTAGCTTTTCTTTCTGAGTGAGATCTTTTTAACGGACCACTAGGAAGAGTGAAATACAAAAATGGGAAGTTCCCTTGTCCATAGTCACCTCTATTGTAGAATTTTTACCCTCATCAGGGAAACTTCTTTGTTAGAAAGGTGTTAGATGGAAGAATACTAGAGGTTATGAAGACAGTAATTTCTTCCCTGTATTAATACAGAACATTTATTTACACAACAAATATTTTTTGAGCAGCTCCATGTATTAGGAGCTTAAGAGAGAATAGTAAATAAGATGTTAAAACAGAGGCTTATACTCTAGTGTTGTTGTTGTTGTTAGGTGCCGTTGAGTCATGTCTGACTCATAGTGACCCTCATAGGGTTTTCAATGGCTGACTCTTTCATGATTGCCTCGGTAGTGGATTGCCATGTCCTTCTCCCACTTTTGTGGTGCTGGGATCGAACTTGGGACCTCAAAGACTGCAGAGCAGTGCTCTACCAACTGAGCTAAATCCCAGCCCTATACTCTAGTAGTACATAGAAAAGCATGTTGATTATAGTGTTACACGTCCATTGGAATTATCCAAAGAAAATATTTAAAGACATTTATAGCATCATCTGTAGTATTTTCCAGAGACATTTACCTTGGAGACAGTGATTTTGTATTTTATCCTTTAATATACAGGCTATCAGACATTTGGAATTCAAATGGGAGTAAAAAAATTAAAGAAGAAATTGATAGGAATCATTAAAAATATCAAACTTTAATAATTATCCCATAAATTATAATGGTTATAATAACAATTTAATAGGTAATATTTGTTGAGAATTAGTATATGCCAGACCCTATACCAAGTACTTTTGTGAGTTATCTAACTTAATTTTCCATACCAGTCTCCTAGATAAGCATATTTTTCCCATTTTATAGAAGCATAATTTGAGGCACAGCCAGATTTGAAAGTGCCAATCTAATTCTGAACTACTGCTTCATGCAGTCTGGGAGTCAAATCCATTATACAAGCCATGAGTTATCCATTGAATCAGTTGTAAATGGGACCCATTCTCAGGGGATGAGTGCAGATAGCCTAAGTTTTCTTGGCACTCAGCTTTATTTTGTGATTTATCATGTGTGTAAGTGATAAGAATCAACTAGATTGTTTTCTCCTAGAACATAGTTGTTCCATTAATATTATCACTCTTGCCTGCTTTGTGTTTGAAAATCATTAACATCCTGTTGTAAGATTTTATTCACTTGCTTTAAATGAAGTTGTACAGAAGGAAATAAGGCATTTGGAAGCAATGAGCTTCAGGGAGGGGTCTAGGCATCTGGGAATATCAAAGCGTTCAGGAGGTATTCTCACTGCCAGCAGGATATTTTAGCCCCAACTGCACTGCACCCATTTTAGGGAAGTCTTTCCCTTGCCTAGCAGAGCCCCGATTCTCTCCAACAATACTTCTTTGACTCCAACTATCTTCCATTGATAATCCCCTTTCAGAAGCAGAAGGAGCCTGAACTTCCAAGGTGAGGTCCCAAGTACCCACTGCTATGCACTTGGCCGCATGGAGTCGCATGTCAGGAATATCTGCTAGGAAAGAGCAGGACTGCATGCTGATAGAGAAAGTCTCTCAAGCTGAGTTGACTCTCTGGAAAACAACTGGATATGGTATTGGTCTTTATTAAGTTACCACAGACTGAAAAAATTGTTTATGAAACAAAAGCCGCATACAATTTGGTATGGTAACATTTTTCAGAATTTTGTTTTTGCACAGCGGAAACCAGGGCTGATGTGGTCATGGTGGAAATGGAGCCAGTTCTGTTACCCCAAAGCACCTCTCCTAAAACACTGATCTGAGTAAGCCACGTCTGACCTTGCCAGGAATAGCCGGCATTGTTTGCCTCTTTGGGGAGACTTCCGGGACAAAATGCTCTAAACACCCACAGTAAGGCCCCACACCATGCAACAACACGCACATGGCACACCCAGGCTCTGACCTCTCACATCAGAGTGGAAGAAAATCTACCCATTTCCCTCCTTTCCTTCAGTGCACCGAGAGTTAATCACAGTCATTGTTTCCTGGACAATATCTTGGTGTACACAGTTCTCTCTTTTCCTCTCTACCACCAAGACATCTGTATCAAATAGAGACACTGCTGTTTGCAGTTCTTCAGTTCTCCATCACTGAAAGATGCCAAATGAAACATCCAAGTTTCCTGATCTGTGCTTTGAGCCAGATCGTGGGAAAACTGAAGAAAATCCATGTTTGCTGGCTTTGAGAATAGCCTTTTTTTCCTTTTGGCAGAGTTGGGGATAAAGCTCAGAGCCTTGCACATGCTAGGCAGGTACTGTGCCATAACTACTTTTTTTTTTTTTCCAGTATGGGAGGCTGACCCAGGGCCTTGCACATACTTTGCAAGCATTCTACCACTGAGTGGCTCCCCTAGACCCTTTAAAAATTTTTATCTTGCAACAGGGTCTTGCTAAATTGTGCAGACAATCTCTGGCCTTAAACTTGTGATCTTCTTGCCTCCGACCCCCAAGTTGCTTGGATTATAGGTATGTGCCATCACAGCCCAGCCACCACAACTACTTTTTAATCATAAGGCAGTGAGTTGCAACAGAAACAGATTCATGGTGAGAAAGCAAAGCAGTTGTTGCTGTTGTTGTTAGGTGCCTCTGAGTCGAGTGTGACTCATAGTGACCCTATGTACAACAGAATGAAACACTCCCTGACAGTGTGACATGCACCGTCTTTTTTATGTTTTAGTCCATTATTGCAGACACTGTGTCAATCCATCTAGTTGAGGATTTTCCTTTTTTCACTGACCGGCTACTCTCTTAAACATGATGTCCTTCTCCAGGGATTGGTCCCTCCTGACAACATGTCCAAAATATATAAGCTGCAGTCTGGCCATCCTTGTATCCAGGGAGCACTCTGGTTGTGCTTCTTCTAATCTATTCACATTTGGAGCCTTGGAGCCCTCCTATCAGCTGTATCTTCATCTTCCATGTGACCAGAAAAATTTACTTTCCCTCCTCCTGTCATTCTGAAATTAATCAGGGCAGCAAGTGAAAACTTTTGGGAAACCTCTCATATTTTAGAGCCTATTATACTTTGGAAACTAGTTAGATAGGTTTTACACCTATATTTTTCCAGGAAAATGAAAAATGGACACTTTATTTGTTTGATTCATTGAATGGCATGGTGACTCAGGGGTGATCAAGAACAGACAATTCTGCCCTCAGCAATTTGCATGTTGTAAGTGTGAGAGAGAGACAGTAAATTTGTAATCCTAGGAATATGTAACTTAATCTTCATCAATGATAATGCTGTAAGAAAAAAAGTATTATATTAAGTTATTGTTGTTGTTGTTGTTAGGTGCCGTCGAGTCGGTATCCGACTCATAGCGACCCTCTGTACAACAGGGGAAACACTATTGTCAGTGCTTCTCTGGTGTTCATGGGGTTTTCAATGGCAGATTGATTTTTGGGAGGGGGTTGCCAGGTCCTTCTCCCAAGCCTACAGCTTCTGGTGTTCCTAGGAGGTCTCCCATCCAGGTACTAACCAGGCCCGACCCTGCTTAGCTTCCGAGATCTGACGGGATCAGATGCCACAGGGCTATAGCTGCAGGCATATTAAGTTAAGGAGATAGAAAATGAAGAGACAAAGCAATTAGAGAAGGCTCTGTGGAGGAGAAGATATTTAAGCAGAAGGACTAGAAACAGGGAACCATGGATAATTCTAGAAGAAAGGCATTCTAAGCAAGGGTAGTGGTTCAAGCTAAGTATCAAAGGAAAAATGGTAGTGGTTGAGACTGGAACGGTAGGCAGAGGCCAAAGCATGTAGGCTCTTGTTTGCCATGATAAGCAGTTTAGATTTTATTTGAAGTGTCATGGAAAGACTGAGTGACTTTATTTATTGTCAATTTATTCTCTTCTCAGATCCAAAACAGGTTGAAAGAATTTCATTCATTCATTCAACAGTCTTTTGAATATTAACTATGTATCACCTGAGTCCAGTGCTAAAATGTTGTAGCATCTTTCATCAAATAAGAGCCTAAGAAAATAACATGAACAACCACAAAAAAAAACTAGAATGAGGCAAATTCCAGAATAGAGTGAAAAATACCACTACTAACAATAATGTAATAAGAATGTGAGCCAGGCACGGAAGCACACACTTGTGATCACATCAACTTGGGAGGCTGAGGCAGGAGTATTGTGACTTTGAAGCCAGAGGCAGCCTGTGTAACTTAGCAAGACCCTGTCTCAAAATAAAAATAAAGGGGCTTGGAGTGCAGCTCAGTGGCCAAGTGCTTGCTTAGGATGCATGAAGCCCTTGGCTCAACCCCTGGTACTGAAAAAAAAATGTGAATTGCAAATATTAATGGAGTGCTTGCTGTGCCCTGGTACCATCTGTGTATTATCTAATAATGATTCAGTGTCTTATGTACTTTTGTTATTTCCTGAGGTCATAAAAGCAAACAAGTGCCATGGATCAGAAAGTGAGTAAGCCAAAAAGCCATGATTTGATTCTAGGTTTTCTGATACACAAGCACAAGGTTTATTAACTCAGAAGAAGGAGCTAATGAGTCAAACAATTGTGTTCTCCAGTATTTCCTGGAAATAATAGTGATCCTAAATTTGGGTAGGGCTGGGATTTAGCTCAGTTGGTAGAGTGCCACTCTGAAGTTTCTGAGGTCCTGAGTTCTATTCCCAGCACCAGAAAAATGGGAGAATGACGTGGCAATCCACTCCCAAAACAATCAGCCATTGAAAACCCTATGAGGGTTGCTATGAGTCGGACATGACTCAACAGCACCTAACAACAACAACAAAATTTGGGTAACTCAATTTGGATAGTTGCTGCTTCTAAGACTAAATTATTTTATCAACTGGATGTGGCTCAGACTGGCTTCAGACAGATATTCCAAAGTTAAGTATGGCATAAAGATGGGTATTAAGCTCTTTTAAAAAATAGTTCCAGCCAGGTGCTGTGGTGCATGCCTGTAGTCCCAGCTACTTGGGAGTCTGAAGTAGGAGGATTGCAAGTTTGAGATTTGCCTGGGCTACATAGTGAGTTCAAGACCAGCCAGGGCAACTTAGCAAGACTTCATCTCGAAATAAAAAAGGGCTGGAGAGGTAGGTCAGGGTAGAGCACTTGCCTAACACATATAAGGCCCTGAGTTCAATCCCTTGTCCCACAACAGAATAAACAAACACCCAATCCCAAAACTGCAAAGAAAATAGCCCATGAACTGTTTTTTTCTTTATAAAACATGTTAAAATCTATAATAATTATGCCCTATTTGTTTGTCTTTCATTTTTTCTTGTCTACCCCACTGCACAGTGATTGCCATTTTAGCAAAAACCATGTCCATCTGTTCATCGCATCTCTAGGGCCCAGCATAGTGCCTCAAACACAGTAAATACCCAATTAATATTTACTGAGTGAACGAATGAAGGAAGGAAACCTTATTTCATGTCTTGCAAGGTCTTATTGCCTTATTGCCATGCACACTCCAGACAGCACGCAGAAATGGCAGAGTATAATAAACATCCGAGGTATTTTGCAATTCATGGCTGACCCATGCTGACCCTTTATTTAATTAAATCTTTCACTTGTGAATGAATCATTTCTTCCATTAATTAAAATAGGATACACATATGTCTCTGTAAAGTATGTGTCAAAAGAAAGCATTCCACCTAAAATATACAGGAGGCGCTGACCGCCACGGCAAGTCATCCATCATAATCTGCTAAAAAGATCAGTTTTGGAATTAGAACCAGCACAATCATCTCTTATGCCCTCAAAAATATTAGTTGCAGCTTCTCAGCCAATCTGTCAGCCCCTCTGTTAATCCAAGGGGTAGTGCAGAGTATGAAGCCATGAGAGAGCTGTTTATTTTGGAGGGCAGAGCATGCGATCCCAGCACCCTGGGAATGCCATCATGTCTAATAACTGCATGGAACCTGCGCTCTCTGGAGACTTGTATCTGGACTATTAGAGCTGGAAGGCAGTAGGGATCATACTGTTGTAAGACTCAACACTTGCTCCTTCATTCCTTCCAGAAGTCAAAATGATAGCTGCAAGACCTAATAGTGCAGTTGAACTGGCAAAGGGGAATTTATGTTTCCATGCACCTTACAGCCCCCCTGAAAGAAAGGGGATGCAAGCATGCAAGCATCTCTTTGCAGTCTTTGGCTGCAGGGAACAGTGAGCATCTGTAGCCATCATTCAAAAGGTTTTACCTCAGAGAAAACTCCAAAGGTCTCCATTAAGTACCTTCACATGTTTAAAAATGTGCCACTGAGGATTCTCCAGGCAAGAAGAAAAGGAAGGAAGGTTGGAGCATGGAGTGTCTCAGCATTCCAGGGCTACAGGTCCTCTAGAACAAATTTTGACCATTCTCCAAGATTTCAAATTCAGCAATTTTTAAATAAAGTAAAAAATCATAAAGTCTGCTTTCCTAGTGAAGTGTCTGGGTCTGTAGGAGCAGGAATGATAAACACTCTCCTTGAACATGCAGGCGATTGTTTCCATGAGACCAGGCTGAACCAGTCATGGTGATTGAATGTGTTTCATTACAATACTTTTATGCTGAGCACTGAGTGCACTTTTATTTTTCCTTGAACTGAACCCTGTAGGGCAGGCAGGAGAGCACTGAAATGAAAGACTGATAAAGACCTTCAAGATCATCACAGCTTTTCCAGTGGTGGGACAAAGGCTCTGAAATGTAAAACAGCTTGTCCCAGGCCACATGGCCAGTTAACAGTAGAGACAAGACTCCCAACCTTGTCTCTTATCTCAAAGTCCTGGGCTCTTCCCTTAGAAGGCTGTGTGATATATTTTTCCTGGCACAATGTTAGGTACCCTGCCAGTGGATTGATGGATGTGTTGATTTCAGTGGAGTAAAAGATTCAGAATTACTTGATGAGTCTCTCAGGTGCTCAGGAAAAAAAAAAAAAATCAATAGCTCTTCTTAGACTTCAAGTCCAAGTCCTTTGGATCGTTGCAGAGGTTGGGCTCAGCTGCTGTTATTTTTATACTTCTTGGTACTTTTCTTCTGCTTTCACCACTTTTCTAATATGCATTGGGTTATCTTCTGGGTAATACACGGTATGATAAAAAATACAGTGAATGTGTAAATAAACAATTATTACAGCAAAAGACACATTGCTATTAAGCCCTCTTAAAATACTCTCCTTGGCTTCAAGCACACTTATCCCATCGTTCGTGCCCCTTTCTGAAGCAGTTTGGAGGTCCTCTCTCATGAGTGTCTTCAGTTTCATCCTCTATCATGACAATGCTCTGTGTCACACATCGCTTCTGGTACAGAAATTTCTGTCAAATAAAAACATCATGGTGTGTTCTCCTCCACCTTATTTACCAGATCTGATACTGTGTGACTTCTGACTCTTCCTCAAAGTCAAAGTGACCGTAGGAAGTAAATGTTTTTGATTGATTCAGGATATCATGGCAGCCATGACAGTGCAACTAAAGACACGCTTGAAAGAGGACTTCCAGAACTGCTTCAGAAAGTGGCAAGAATGAAGGGATAAGGATGTTTGAAGTCAGGGGGGAGTATTTTGGAAGGGATTAATAGCAATATGCCTTTAATTGTAATAAATATTATTTAAATTTAAACATGCACTGTATCTTTTGATTACACCTTGTATGTATCTATGTATCTATCTATATCATCTGTTTCCATGTCCGAAAAGAAGAGATATGTGTGTAGTCTTTCACTTCCTTGGTTAGGTTTATACCTAGACATTTAATTCTTTTTGACGCTATTGTGAATGGAATTCTTTCCCAGCCTATTCGTTATCGGTATACAGAAAAGGTACTGATTTTTGTGTGTTGACTTTGTATCCTGATCCTTTGCTGAAAGAGTTTATTAGGTCTAAGACTCTTCTGGTGGAGTCTTTAGGGTTTTTTGAGTATCTTCTGCAAATAAGGACAATTTGACTTATTTTCCTTCTTGGATTCCTTTTATTATTTTTCTCTTGCCTTATTGCTCTGGCTAAGAATTTGATCACTATATTGAATAAAAGTGGAGACAGTGGACACCTTTGTCTCATTCCTGATTTTAGAGGAAACACTTTCAGTTTCTCCCCCTTTACTATAATATTGGCTATCGTTGTTGTTAGGTGCTGTGGGGTCGGTGTCCTACTCATAGCAACCCTACGTACAATAGATGAAACACTATTGTTAGTGCTTCTCTGCTATTCATAGGGTTTTCAGTGGTTGATTGTTTTCTGGGAGTGTGTTGCCGGGTCCTCTCCCAAGCCTACAATACCTGGTGTTCCCAGGCAGTCTTCTATCCAAGTACTAACCAGGTCTGACGCTGCTTAGCTTCTGAGATCTGATGGGATCAGATGCCATAGTGGTATGGCTGCAGGCATATTGACTATATAGGTTTGTTATAGGTTTATTATGTTAAGGTATGTTTTTTCTATTCCCAATTTCTTCAGGGTTTTTATCACAAAGCGCTATTGAACCTTGCCAAAGGACTTTTCTGCATCTATTGAGATGATCATGTGATTTCTGTCTTTGATTCTATTTATGTCTTGTACTACATTTATTGTCTTATGTATGTTGAACCTCTCTTGCATCCCTGGAATGAAGTCAACTTCATAGTGGTGTATGATCTTTGCATTGTGTTGTTGGAGTTGATTTGCTAGTAAAGTGGTACTTCTCCGTGCTTGAACATTTCAGTCCTCAACCAGTATTTTTAGAGAATTCTGGTTCAGTGCCCAAATACTTGCTCAGCAGTTGAACACTGTGCTAAAACCTGTATGAGATGCCATGCTTATACATGATGCCTCCAGGTTAAAGAGACAAAGGGGAAAGCATCACTTTGCACAACAATTTCAAATAGTAAAGGCCTGTCCTTGTGCTATGTTTATGAGCTCATTTTTTATACATATATACATATATATGTACCATACAGTCTTAATGACACCCATGAAACTTTCTAGTCCTAAAAGGGAAGGAAAGAAGAAAACACAGCAAGAACAACTGAAATTAAAAAAGAATTTATTGCTAAGTGTGTGAGGAGCATATATGTGCCTGAACTAGTCACTCAGTATGATGCTGGAACTAATAAGTACATTTACATTATCTCTTCAGGGAAAAGTGTTCATTGCTCAAATAGATCAGTATTCAACCAGGCTTCCACAATGCATTGTCAAGTGCTGAGGTAGCCCTCTATTTTATTGATTATTTTTGCATCTATGTTCATCAGGGAAATTAGTCTCTAATTTTCTTTTTTTGTTGTGTCATTATCTGATTTTGGTATCAGGATACTACTGACTTCATAGAATAAATGTATTAGTGTTCCTTGTCGTTGTTGTTGTTATTAGGTGCCGTCGAGTCGGTATCCGACTCATAGTGACCCTCATAGGGTTTTCAATGGCTGACTGTTTTTCGGGATTGCCTTGGGAGTGGATTGCCAGGCCCTTCTCCCATTTTTGTGGTGCTGGGAATTGAACTCGGGACCTCAGCGACTACAGCGCAGTGCTCTACCAACTGAGCTAAATCCCAGTGTTCCTTAGCATTCTATTTTATGGAATACTTTGAGAAGAATTGGTGTTAATTCTTTAAAGGTCTGATAGAATTGAACAGTGAATGTATGTCATCCTGTACTTTTTTTGTTGGGAGATTTTTTATTACTACTCAATCTCATTGCTCATTACAGATGTGTTTAAGTTGTTTTTATTCTCTTGATTTAATTTTAATAGGTCATATGCGTGTAGAGATTTGTCCATTTCATCGAGATTTTTCAGAGTTTTGGAACATAAGTTTTTAAAATATTCTCTAATGATTCTCTGAAAATTTTTGATATCTGTTGTAATATCACCTTTTAGTCTCTAATTTATTAATTTGGGTTTTCTCACTATTTCCTTGGTTTGTCTAAGGGGTTTGTCAATCTTGTTTATCTTTTCAAAGAACCAATTCTTTGTTTTAATCTCCATCTCATTAATTTCTGCTGTGATATTTGTTATTTCTTTCTATCTACTGAATTTGGGCTTGGCTTATTCTTGTTTTTCTAATGCCTTGATGTGCATCACTAAGTTATTTATTTGAAATCTCTCTGGTATTTTAATGTAAGCACTCAGAGCTATAAACTTCCTTCTTAGAACTACCATTGGTGCATCCCAAAGGTTCTGATAAGTTGTGTTTTCATTTTCATTTGTCTCTAGGGATGTTTTGATTTCCTCCTTTATTTTCTCACTTACCCACTGAGTGTATTGTTTTCTACGTGAATTTGTATAGTTTCTGTAATTTCTCTTGCTATTGATTTGTAGTCCTATTCCATTATTATCTCATAAGATACAAGAAATTATTTCCATTGTTATAGTTTTTAAGCCTTGCTTTATGACCTACAATTGCTCTATTTTACAGAAAGGTCCAGGGGTTGCTGAAAAGAATATGTATTCTGCAGTTGTTGGATGGAATATTCTGTAGATGCCTATTAAGTTTCTTTAATCTAGATGCAATTTAATTCTGAAGTTTCTTTGTTGATATTTTATCTGGATGATCTATCTATTGATGAGAGCAGGTTCTTGAAATCACCCATTATTATTGTATCTGGACCTATCTGTCCATTTATGTCCAGTAGTGCCTTTTATAATGAAATTGGGTGTACCAGTATTCAGTGCATATAGATTTTTAATCATTTTATCTTCTTGATTGATTGATTGATCCCTTTATTAATATATAATGATCTTGTTTATCTCTTCTAATTTTGGCTTGAGTTCTACTTTGTCTGATGTAAGGATGGCTACTCCTGATATTTCTTTTTCAGCTTCCACTTACTTGGTATATTGACCTTCACCCTTTCACTCTATTTGCATCATTGCTAATTAGATGTGTTTCTTGTAGACAACAAACTGTTGGATCTTGTTTTTTAATCTAGTCAGCTACTGTGCATTTTATATTGAAGAGTTAAGATATTTATATTTAGGGTTATTATTGAAAGGGATTTGCTGATTCTTCTAATTTTTTGGGTATTTTTCTGGTTGGTTCATATATTATTTGTTTTTTTCTTTTTCCTCTATTCATACTAGGAGTTGGGTAGTTTATTGAGTTGGATGTGATTGATTCTTTCCTATTTCTCATTTGTTCATTTGTCCCTCTCATGAAATTTCTTGCCTGTACTCTTGTGATTGAGACTATCTATCTTCTTTTTGTGTATGTAGGATTCCTTTAAGTGTCTTCTGCAATGTTTGCTTGGTGGTTGGGAGTTGCTTCAGTTTGTGCTTATCTCAGAAGGTCTTTATTTCTCCATTGATTTAAATTGACAACTTTGCTGGATATAATAATCTTGGTTGACAGCTATTTACTTCCAGGGATTTACATAGATCATTCCATGATTTCCTGGATATTAGGGTTCCTACTGAGAGGTCTAATGTTATTCTCTTGAGTTTATCTTTGTAAGTGAATTTTTACTTTTTTTCTTGCAGCTTTAATATTATTTCCTCATTCTGTAGTCTTAGCATTTTGACTATAATGTACTGTGGAGAGGTTCTTTTCTGGTTATGTCTATTTAGGATTTTAAATACCTCATGGTTAGATGACCATTTCTTTCCCCAGATTTTGGGAATTTTCTGCTATAATTACATTGAATGTTTTTTATGCCTTTAGTCTTTACTCTTAGCTTCTTCTACCCCCTGGATTCCTAAGTTTAGTCTCTTGATCATGTCCCAGAGTTCTTATAAATTGTGGTCATTTTCCTTTATTTTATTTTATTTTATTTTTCTTTATTGATATCTGAATATCCTTAACCTTGTCTTCCATCCCTTATATTCTTTCTTCTGCTTGATATTCTCTACTGATGATGGTTTCCACTGTGTTGTTTATTTGATTTGAGTTTTGCATTACCAGCATTTCTGTCTTTTTAATTTTTTTTCAAAAATCTTATTTTTCTTGCTAAATTTCTCATCTATATTGCTGTCTTTCTCTTCTATATTGGTGACTTTCTTATCATGTCCTAAGTTATTTCCTTTATTCAGTTGCTTGTTTATATCCTCTTTGAAATTATTGGTCATTTTTTAAAGTAGAATTTTGAATTCTTTGGATTTCAGTATCTTTGGATTTGGTAATTGAGGAGTTATGGTCTTTTTGAGGAAACATGTTTCTTTTTTAATGTTTCTTTTGTTTCTGTTTTGTGATTTTTGCATCTGTTGCATTGCATATCTCTTTTGATTTTACTTAGAGATTTTCTTAGTCAGAAAAGAATAGGAGAAAACCCACTGTAAAAGCTAAAATACCAAACCAAACCAGATGAACTTAGAAATGAACTTAAAAATGATTAAGGTTAACTAGTACACCACAAATGACCATAGAACAGAAAATGGAAATAATAATGTGAAATAAGTTATGAAGTTAAAAAAGTTAAGCTACAAGAAATAGAGAAAGAGATATAAGCAGCAAAAGAGGAATAAGAAAGAAAGGGAATATTACATTAAAAAGAAAAACAGAAATTACATTAAAAGAAAAAACAGATAAAATGAAAAATAAAATTTTAAAAAGAAGAAAAAAGAGGGAAACAAAAGAAAAAAACGGCAAAGTATTAGAGTAGCTTCTTTCTGTGCCCTCTAATATTGAACACTGTCAGGTGAAGGAAGTGGTCAGTTTCTACCATTTATATTTGTGCTGAGTCTGGACTAGTCAGGGAAGATTTTTTTTCTTTTCTTTTCTTTTCTTTTTTTTTTTTTTTTTTTTTTTTTTTTTTTGTGGTACTGGGGGTTAGACCCAGGGCCTCGCGCTTGCATGCTCTGCAAGTGCTGGACCACTGAACTGCACCCTCAGCCCGTTTTTTTACTTTTTGAGACAGGGTCTTCCTAAGTTATGCAGACTGCTTCTGGTGTCGAATTTGCCATCCTCCTGCCTCTGCCTCCCGAGCTGCTGAGATTACAGGCATGTGCCACCATTCAGCTCAGTCAGGGTAGATTTCTGACAGAGTTGCATTCACTATAGGAAACTCTCTTCTTTGCATACCTGGAGATTTTGCTGGTCACATTTGGCTACGCAGCCTGTTGGCCAGGAAGCTTCTCATAAGTGCCAGAGACCCTCCAGTTTGTATACCCTGAGTGTCTAATGTCCAAGCCAAGGGGTATCTCCAGAGTATATTCAGGAGTGGAGGAAGCAGACAGGGCACTGAGATGTGTACTAGAGGACCTGTCTCAGTACTCTTACATCCTGCCTAATAGTGAGGACTTTGAGGGTGGCAGAAGGCGGCAGAGCAGAGCATAAGTACTGTGCTGTTCCTGAGCTTCAGAGTTCTGTGCAGTGTTCTGAGAAGTGAACAATATGTCAGATAGCTGGCTCTAGCTGGCATTG
Source organism: Pedetes capensis (assembly GCA_007922755.1). Lineage (NCBI taxonomy): Eukaryota > Metazoa > Chordata > Mammalia > Rodentia > Pedetidae > Pedetes > Pedetes capensis. The sequence continues at coordinate 29,740 of VMDO01010886.1, forward strand.
GGTTCAGAATTATCAGTCTCTGCAGTTCTCCTCAGGAGATGGGGTTGGTTCCTACACCCAGAGGTTCGAGCTACAGTCCACTGTGCCCAAGCCTCCTGCTGCCTGACATTCTCTGTCAGCATTTGGCCTTCCCTCTGTCCACAATTCCCTGTTGCAGCTATGTCCCAACCCAGAGTTGTGGCAGGTTGCCCCCAGGCTCCCTGACTTGTGATTTTTTTCCTTGCTTGCAGGTTTCCAGAGTAGCTCAGTCTCACACAATAGGTTCTCTCTGAAGATAGTGCCTGATCTTAGCACCCAGTGATATGGGACAGGACAAAATGGATCCTCTCTCCAATGCTGACCCTTCAGGCAGGAGGATCCACTGCATCACTAAATCCCCCAACTGGATCCAAGGGTTGTCCTGTGGGTAGGACTGCCATTGTCTTCACCAGGGCTATCTGGCTTAGCTTTTGGATGAATCTTCTGTTTCCTCTGCCAGGGAGATGGCTGGAATCATGTCCCACTCACTTCTCACTGCATAGCCCTTCTGTTTCTGTGCTTTGAAACTGTCCTATTAGAGGGTAATAGGCAAGAAGAAAGGGACTAAGAAGACTCTGTTGCCACCCACGTCCCAGGCTGGCCATGAGCCTCTCTGAGGACATTGGAAGGACCTTTCCTACTGTGTCTCACACCCTATCCAAGGCACTGAGCCATTTATAAAACAAAGATCCTGGGCCCATGTCACACTAGGTGCCCAGAGTTGGGCAGCTGGGCAGCTCGGCACCTGGGGCGGAGGTCACACTGGCCATGCCTCCTAGTTTGAACCAAACTAGAGGAAACATACATCAAAGCTCTCTCTTCACCCCTTCCTCTTCCTCTTTCTTCCTGTCCACTCCTAGTTCTTCTCTCTCCAGCAGCTATGTGCATGTCTCTCCCTTCTCTTGGGCCCACCATTTTCTCTGTCTATCCAAGGCACATTTCCTTCTAAAAATGTGTTTAATTCTTCTGTTCTCTCTGGTTTCTTTACCTTCCCCTGGGGAACAGAAACCTCCTTATACCAAGTCACCCAGGGAAGGCAGGTTTTTCCAAGTTCCTTTACAGGTTGACCTAAGCTTCCGTAGGTGCTTTGCTTTTACCTGATTATTCCTTAAAGGTATACACTATCCTTAATAAACCTTTTCTATACTCTCTGCTATAACTTTTGTGTTGGGTATAAATTCTTTTATATGCCAAATACAAGGACAGAGGTTTTGCTCCCAAATTCTTGGACCCATGCTCCAGACCCACACACCAGTGCTGCCCATGTTTCCCCAATAAAACTATTACATCTTTACGATTTCTATGCTCTTCCAATCTTCCTGTCTTTGGAATAGAGTCTATCATTTGCTATCCTGACACTTTTCCTTCACCATGTCACACAGAAGCAGCAGCTTCTAATCTGTCCTTTTATTTCAGAAACCTGTTTGTTATTCTTTAAATGCTTCGTAGAATTCACCAGTGAAGCCATCAGGTCCAGGGCTTTCATTTTTGGAGGGAGATTTTTGATTACTAATTCCATCCCCTTACTTGTTGTAGGCATTTTTGGTAGTTTTTGTTGTTGTTGATGTTTTTGCTTCTAGACATTTGTCCATTTCACATCCCCCTGAGGGTGGTAGTGAGCATGAAGAGAATGTCGTGAAGGCCTTAGGCACACTACAAGGGTTCAGAGTGGTAAGGCAATGCAAGCCACCCCAAATGATGCATGCCACCTGTCTACCTCATGCAAATCTTTGTACCTAATCCTATTGTTATCCAATTATACTTTTGGTACTTTGTATCTTGGCTAAAGAAGATGAAAGAGCCCTCGGGTGAAATTATCTATTGTGGGCAAGTGTTTGAGAAGTGGTCCCTGCTGTGCTAGGATGTTACTGTTTTCCTGGTTTTCTCTACCTTTTCCTTTAGCTCTTTGAGTATCTTTAAGAAAATTGATTTGATGTTTCTGTCTAGTAGATCTTCCAACAGTTCTTTTTCAAGAATAATTTCTATTGACTTATTTTTCTCCTTGTAATGGACCACATTTTCTTATTTCTTTGTATGCCTCATGATTATTCTTTTTTTGAAAACTGGACATCTGAACCTAATAATGTAACTCAGGAAATCAAATTATCCTCCTCTGGAGTTTGCTGGGGTTTGTTATTGTTTTTGTTAATTTTTTTCCTTTTTTATTGTTGTAGGCTGTCTCTGGGCCAAGGATCAGGCTGAGGTATAAATTTAAGTTCTTCTTGGGTCTTTTCTAAGACGTGCCTTTCCCTGGGCATGCACAGTCACTTTCTAATTTTCCCAACACATGCAGTTACTTTTGAATGGACTGGTGTTTAATGTCTGGCACTCAAAAGGGGTAAAAGACAAAAATGAAAGAGGAGAGAGGGCACTACCCCCTTAAGTGCCCTGGAAGTCACTTCCATTGGGGTAGCTGTGGTGGTGCAAGGGGAGGGGAGGGGGAGATGCCACAATGTAAGGCTTTCAGCCGTGATGTAAAGTTTTCAACTTTGTCTGTAGCTCTGTGGTCAGATGTACCAATTAGTGATCAGAGCACAGATCTCTGATATTTGGAAGATAAGACTTGTTCCTGTAAGCTGTGTGCAAGCTGCTCCAAAGGTGATGGGTAACTCCCGCTGGATTAAGAGCTAAAACTGACTGAAATTAACTGTAATTTACGTATATATATATGTGTGTGTAGGTGTGTGTAGGTGTGTGTGTGTGTGTGTGTGTGTGCGCGCGTGTGCGTGTGTGTGTGTGTGTGTGTGTGTGTTAGGGGTATATAATTTACCCTCCAAGTCGTCGCTTGGAAGCTGCATGCCTTTAATAGAGTCTAGAGTTCCAATATAGTTGCACCAGACAAATTCTGCCAGTACAATTGTTGTCTTGGTGGGGAGGCACATTGTCGGTGCTTCCTACTCTGCCATCTTCTCAGACTGCTTCTATGTCCAGACTTTTTTTTTTCTTTTGTGGTACTAGGAATCAAACCCAGGGCCTCATATCCATTAGGCAAACCCTCTACCACTGAGCTGCATGCACAGCTCCTATGTCCAGTTTTATAAAGTAAGCTAATAGGAAACTAGGATTCATTTGATAGAAAAGACAATTATTGTTGTTAATAATAGCAAGCATTTATTTTATCCTCAGTGTGAATCAGACACTATTGTAACTGCTTGATGTACATTATGTCATTTGGTCTATTCAACAGTACTCTGAAATTGGTACCAGTATTGTCTCCACTTTGCATATGAAGATACCATATCTCAGAAGATAAATCATGTAACATTTCACCTCTAGTAAATAACAAGAGATTCAAAACGAGATATGCCAAACTTCAGAAGCTGTACTCTTAACCTTCATATGTGTAATATCTCATGAGAACCCATATTGCATTCTACATTAGTCAACTTTAGTCCACAATAATTCCACGTGATGACTACTTCAATACTCAGTGGCTTGAAACAACAAGCAATTATTTTCATGATCAAAGGCTGCAGATCAACTATGATTTGGCTGAGTTTGGTTGAGCTCTGTTGGAAGTTTCTGTGTTTATAACTATTCTAAATATAAATATAACATAAAAATGTAACATATGTGCGTGTATTTACACAAACACACACAGAGACAAATACATACATACCCAGGTCATGTACCTCTCAAGGCAGATCATCAGTGCACATTAAAGCAAAACCAAACAAGTACATTTAAGAAAAAAATGTCATTTCATTTCACTGTCCAAACCAAATTGCATGCTCAAATACAATGTCAATGGTGAAATGAGGAGAAAGCCCATACTGGGAGGAGGAGAGAGTAAATATTTACTGAATAATTATATAAAATGTGTCTTCAGCTGCACCGTGGCGTCTGTCCCCATCAGATCTCGGAAGCTAAGTAGGGTTGGACCTAGTTAGTACTTGGATGGGAGACTGCCTGGAAACACCAGGTGCTATAAGCCTGGGAGAAGGACCTGGCAACCCACTCCCAAAAAACAATCGGCCATTGAAAACCCTATGAATAGCAGAGAAACACTAACAATAGTGTTTTGCCTGTTGTATGTAGAGTCACTACAAGTTGGACACCAACTTAACAGCACCTAACAACAACAACAATATAAAATGTCAGTCTATAGCCATTCCTCCCTGGTGTCCAATCCCATCTGATCTTGGAAGCTAAGCAAGGTGGGCCTGGTTAGTCCTTGGATGGGAGACCACCTGGGAATACCAGGTACTGTCGACTTGAGAGAAGGACCCAGCAGCCTACTCCTGAAACAATCAGCCATTGAACGCTCTATGAATAGTAGAGATCATTGACAATTGTACTGGGCATGGCATAGTTATCAGGTAATATTTTGTCTGTTGTACATAGGGTCACTATGAGTCAGACCCAACTCAATGGCACCTAACAACAACAAGATAAACTATCACACAATTATCTTATGGTTTGGTTATTTTGAAGTCTACAAATCTTAATTCTTTTCATGTAACCAGGCATTATTTCATTTTCATTCCTGTGTAAAACTCAGATTTCCAAAGCTACTATTGAAGATTTCAGTCCTTCCAGCCTTTATTTAGTTCAGTGCTGAGTTTGAAAATGCTGGCTGTTGAACTCTTCAGAATTGCACCATTGTTGGCAAATCTCAAATCCACAGTATTCTTCACTTGTTTCTCTGCCAAGTTCATAAAGGTGTTTATATATTTTTTAAACTCTGCAATAAAACTTTGATTTCCTCAAGAGCAATGCATTTTCAGAAATTCAGAAGTTCTTGTGAACAACTCTCATAAAGAATCATAGAATAAAGTTATAGTTTTAGAGCAGCTTTAAGAGGGCACTTAGTTCAACCTTTTCATTTTACAGATGGAGAAACAAATACTTTCAGTTTCAAACTTCCAATTATCATATACTGTGGGCCACAGGTTTTTTTTTTTCTCATGCAAAAAAAGTACTGAGAAAAAAAGTCTGGAATGACCTTTATAAGTCTTATGGCAACTGCGGTTCTGTTACAGAGACAAGAGTTCAGCTTATTTTATGAGAATCCTCATATAAATTGCTAACTTTATTACTGTAACCTATTGCTCTGATTGGCTATGAAAAACAAAAAAAGTAAATATTTCCATTTCTCTGCATAACCTTGGGGATCTTCTCCTTTTGGATGCAGCAGAACAAGCGGAGAGGCATCTGGTCACCAGCTCCAGTGTCTTTAGGACATCTAGGGCTGTTTCCCAAAGGAGAGAAAGGCAGAGAGGCACCTAGCCCAGGATCTCAGAAACAGAATTATGGGCATTTTTTCAGGCCCCAAAACTCTCAATATTTAGCTAACAGTTTCTCTTATTAGAACTGTAATAGAAAAGATTGGAAAAATCTAAAGGAAAAAGTATAATTCATTAAATAAGTATTTATTGAACCTCTCCAGTATGCTATGTCTGGAACTAGCTACTAAGGTTATGGTGTTCACATGACAAAAACAAACAAATATAAGTAAATAAAAACTCACTGTGCTTAAGATGCTTCTAATCCAGCCTGGTCAAGTAATAAAGTGTTATCAGAGCAAAAGCATAGAGTGTCATGAGAATGGTTATGCAGGACTTCATTTAGTGTATGTTGAGGAGCTGAGGGCAGACAGCTTTCCAGGCAGAGAACAGACTATGTGCAAGGGCCTAATGGAACTAAAAAATGGTCATGGAAGCTGTGGAAGGAGATGCTGACCTGAAACTGGACAGAAGGTGGGCCCAGACTGTGAGGAGGCAGACGGGACAAGTGTAGAGGATTTGGACTTCATTTTGAGGTTGAGAGACAAATTTGAAGGTTCTGAAGTACGGGGAATGATCTATAATAATTGAATTTGCATTTTAAAAGGAACACTTTGGCTGTACTCTCAAGCATAAATTGAGAGAGAATGGGGAGACAGAATTGGGGGAATAGAAGAGAAATACATAGAGAGCAAAATAAGAATCTGGCTGATGAACCCAAATATTCAGCTCAGGTTGACTGTAGATTATGCAGAGTGGATGGATGCACATATATGTATGTTCACATATCTGTTGTTGTTAGGTGCCGTCGAATCGGTGTATGACTCATAGTGTCCCTATGTACAACAGGTGAAACACTATTGTCATGCTTTTCTGCTATTCATAGGATTTTCAATGGCTGATTATTTTTTGGGAGTTGGTTGCCAGGTCCTTCTCCCACGCCTACAGCACCTGGTGTTCCCAGGCAAACTTGGTGTTCCCATCCAAGTACTAACCAGGCCTGACCCTGCTTAGCTTCCAAGACCTGATGGGATCAGATGCCACAGTGGTACAGCCTCAGGTTCATATATAAGACAAAGCATATGATGGTCTTTTTTTTTTTGTACTTGGAGGTTGCCCAGGCCTTGCACATCCTTTGCAAGTGCTCCACCACTAAGCTGCACCTCTAGTCTATTTTTTTAAGTTTTTATTTTTATTTTATGTATTTTATTTTATTTTATTTTGTGTGTGTGTGTGGTACTGGGGTTGAATCCAGGGCCTCATGCTTGCATGCTCTGCAAGTGCTGGACCACTGAGCTGCACCCCCAGCCTTTTTTTTTTTTTTTTTTGCTTTTTGAGACAGGGTCTTGCTAAATTACACAGACTGCCTCTGGTCTTGAACTTGTGATCCTCCTGCCTCCTAAGCCCCTGGGATTATAAGCATGCGCCACTGCACCTGTCACCTAATTTCTTATTTTGAGACAGGATCTTTCGAAGTTATGCAGGCTGCCTCTGGCCTCAAACTTGCTATCCTTCTGCCTTCACATCCCAAGTCACTGGGATTACAGGCCTGTGCCACCGTGCTTGGCTGATGGTCTCTTTTTTATTGTATATATCTGAGTGGTACAGCATGATGTTTTGATGTAATATACATACTGAAATCCTTATTTTAGTCAAGCAAGTGAACATATCCATCATCTCACACTGACAACTTGGTTTTTGTGTGTGCATGTGTGATGATTCACTCAGTGAGAGTGAATTTCCAGTGTATAATTCAATATTACTAGCTATAATTTTCACATAGCACATTAGCTCTCTGGACTTACCCTACATAACTGTAAGTTTGTACACTGTGACCTATATCTCCCGATTTCCTCCCTTCCTCACATCCGGCAACCACTGTTCTACTCTCCGTCTGTATATTCAGCTTTGTTAGATTACACATATAAGTGAGATAATGCAGCATTTTCTTTCTGTGTCTGGTTTATCTCACTGATGTCCTGTAGTTCCAGCCATTTGTCACAGATGGCAGGATCTCTGAAGGGCCTCTCTTCTCCACCAACTCACCCACAACTTCCAGAGAGGCTGAGAATAGGATGACTCCCTTGGAGTTTGAGATTGTCTCCAGGACATGCTGGTTAAAAAAAAAACAATAATGGTTGTAGAGTTGAAGCAGGCAAATTGGGCACACGATTTTAGTTCTCTCCCTGAAACTTCTGACAAATAAGAATAAGGAGAACAGGACAGGAGGAAACAGTAAAACCTTGGAAGTTGAATTGTTGTGAAAGACTGGTGCCTGGCCTAGCAGACTCAATAAAGCTTCACACTGAGCCTGTGATAGGGAAAAACTACTCAGTTTACATTTGGGGCAGTGAGGATAATTAGGAGCTGGTGGCACCTGGCACCTCTGGACATGAGGGTGAACATAGGGTGAAACAGGAGAGTTGACGGAAAGCATCTTATAAGCAGAACCCTATCTCAAAAAGTCCAAAATAAAAAATAGAAGTTGTGTGAACACGTTCTCTCAGTTTCTGTCTGTCTCTCAAAATATCTTATTGCACGTTCACCTCTTCACTTATAGGAGGCACTTCAGCTTCTCTTTGGCATATTCAAATTGCCAGCATCACTACTCTTGTGCTTTGCTCCATGAAGTAAAATAAGGGCTACATGAACACAAGTACTTTGATACCACAGGTGTCAATTTGATAACTGAACAGCTACCAAGTGACTAATGAGAAGGAAGCATTTACACCATGGATACTCTGGACAAAGGGAGGATTCACAACCAGGGCAGGATGGAGCAGGCTGATGAGATTTCATGATGCTACTCACAATGGATCACAATTTAAAACTCATGAATTGTTTATTTCTGGAATTTTTCATGTAATGTTTTCACGCTGTAGTTGACCATGGGTTGGGGTTTAGCTCAGTGGGTAGAGTACCATGCTACACTCTCTGAGGACCCAGGTTGGAACTCCAGAACTACAAACCCAGGAGAAGGATGTGGCAATCCACTCCCAAAGCAATCCTGAGGCAATCAGCCATTGAAAACCCTTTGAGGGTCGCCATGAGTCAGACCCAACCTGATGGCACCTAACAACAATAACAACAACAACAGTTGACCATAGTTAGCTGAAACTGGGGAGAGTGAAGTTGCACATTGGGAGGACATCTGTAGACCCTTCAGATGTAGGATTGAAGACTCTCCTCTACACATCTGAGCAACCCAAGAAGAAAAGCCAAAACTAAGAGTTCCCTAAGAGACAGACAAGTCAAACCTTACTCAGTGCCAGGTTGGATCAGGTATGTTTCAATGTATGAAGAGAATTACACAACTGGGGCAGAGTTTGGGTTTGATTACTCATAAGAACATGAAAAACCCAGCAAGTAAAGAACATGCCAGTTATTCACTCCAAGTGGGAAAAAAGTTATGCAAGGCAGAAAAGGTCTTCTTGGTCTCCCCCCTGACTTCATCATCTATAGCATTTACATGGCCATGGTGAGGTGAAACTTGGCTGCTGTTTCCATCTGTCATGTTAGGAAGCAAATGGAGAATATCTACAATGGAAAGATCATGTAGCAACATGAAAGTGATGTTTGAAAATTTACAGGCAAATATTGACAGGATCAGAGGAGTTGAAAGAGGTTGTCCTAGAGAGTATGCAGTAGAGGGCACTACACGGTTGGTATACTCCTGTTTTTCACACTAAACCTTGTAAGATGACCTGACTTTTACATATATTTGCATGGATAATGTTAATAAAAGTACACATTAAATTTAAAAGAAAAAAGGAATTATGTTATTAGAGCTATTAGTATATCCTATCATTTGCTTGCTTGCTTATTTATTTATTTATTTATTTTTGTACTGCCTCCTTAGGGCTACCACAGTACCAAAGGCATGTAACTGTTGCTGTACCTGGTGTTAAGGGTTGAATTTTGTCTCCCCAAATAATATTGAAGATCTACTCCAAAGTACCTCAGAATGTGATGTTATGTGGAGATAGGATCTTTATTGTTGTTGTTAGATGTTGTCGAGTCAGTGTCTAACTCATAGTGAACCTACGTACAACATACAATAGACGTAACATTATTATTGTGCTTCTCTGCTATTCATAGGGTTTTCAAAGGCTGATTATTTTGGGGGGAGTGGGTTGCTGGGTCCTTCTTTCAAACATACACCACCCAGTGTTCCCAGGTGCTCTTCTATCTAAATACTAACCTGGCCTGACCCTGCTTAGCTTCTGAGGTCTGATGGGATCGGGTGTCACAGTGGTATGCCTGCAGCCTAGGATTTTTATAAAGGTAATTAAGTGAAAGTAAAGCTGCAGCCATAGCCCTGTGGTATCCCATCCCATCAGATCTCAAAAGCTAAGCAGGGTCGGGCCTGGTTAGTACTTGGATGACCCAGGAGGGAGACCTCCTGGGAACACCAGGTGCTGTAGGCTTGGGAGAACGACCCAGTAACCCACTCCCAAAATCAATCTGCCATTGAAAACCTTATGAACAGCAGAGAAGCACTGACAATAGTGCTTCACCTGTTGTACATAGGGTCACTATGAGTTGGATACCCACTCAACAGCACCTAACAACAACAACAACAAAGTTGCTGGGGTGGGTCCTAACCCAATATAAGTAGTACCTTATTAAGGAAGGGATATTTGCATCCATGGACAGACTGACACACACACGGGGCAAATACCAAGTGAACATGAAGGTAAAAATTAGGGTTATGAATCCACAAGTCAAGGAACACCAAAGATTGCCAGCAAACCATAGAAGCTAGAGGAAAGGCATGGAACAGTCTCACTCACAGCTCCCAGAAGGAGCCAATCCTGTTGACGTCTTGACTTTGGACTCCTAGCATCTGGAGCTGTGAGACAATTATTTGTACAGTCTAAGCAATCTAGTCCATGGTTCTTTGTTCAGGCAGCCCTAGGAAGTTCATTCACATAGCAAGTGGTCACTCATTTCCAGGCATTCCACAAAGGAGAGTACTTTGCCTCTGATTATTTTCTGAAGGAAGGAAGAAGGGAAGAAAGGAAAGAAAAGAAGTAGGGTAGAAAGAAGAGGGATTGGCCAAATACATACAGATCTACCTTGCCTCAGCTGCAAAGTCTGCCTTTGAGCAAGAAGGGTTATATTTCTGTATTTCACTATAATCAGAAGATACGTATGTATAAGAGCTGTAGTTGAAAAATAAACAAGTACAAACATATATACATACCAAAGAAAACCAGAAAATTTTTCTTTCTCTATCCTTCCAAATATCTAAATGAGAGAATAACTGCAATCCTGGGGATTAATAAAGGATATTGAAGTTAATAAGGGATTTAAATATTATATTTTAATTTGTTTGCTCTGGCTTTTCCCTAACCAAGTTGAATAACTGCTTTGGAGCAGGACAGCTTCTGTCTTACTTCTCCCTTGGAACTCACAGAGTCAGAGACACCGTGGCTGAGGTCAGCCCTTCCTGGATTTCCTTGAGACTTTTTAGAAAACTTTCCAAGGATTGGCCCTAGATGGATGGAGGCAGTAAGGTAATAGCTACCACTTCCACTCAGTTGTCCAGACTCCAGTATGTGACACATAAACCACACGCAGCCTCACTGTGGTTCAGAAGGTTAAAAGTTATTAAGTGAAATCAATTGAAATAAAAGGAGCCACATCTGCCTCAGTACACAATTCACTTCTCCAGACGGCTTTGGCCTGCACACAGAACTAACTCTCTCTCTCTCTCTCTCTCTGCCCCCCCCCTTCCCTTCCTCCCTCCCTCTCTCTCTCTCCTCCCTCTTTCCCTTCCTCCCTCCCTCTCTTTCTTCCACACTCACTTCCCTCCCTCCCTCTCTCCCTGGGGGACAGCAAAGGCAGCTGTAGAAGCCAAAACCTCCCCAGTCCTAATTAAACCCTCAAAGTTTCCAAGCAACACAGCCAAGGAAAAAAATGATTTCCAAGCTGAAACCCCCCAGCCCCGTCCCAGCAAAGGAAACGGGTCGTTTGGTTTAATCAGCCCACGTGCACATTCTCTCTCCCCAGGTTGCCAAGACCGGGCCTGTACCTAGCAGAGGTATTTGTGTAATCAAAGCTTCTAGAACTTTCCCCGCCAAGGCTACCAATGTGAATATGCTCCTGAGGTAAAAATGTTCCCCCGCTGGGGACGGTGCCCTTGAAGTCTACATCAAAATCAAGAAAGGGTCACAGCTGTTGCGGCACCCCACAGCGGGAAAACTTGCAAGAAATCCCAGCCTGTACTACTGCTTTGCCTCCGGTCTACAGGAAACAGGCCCCAGTTCCCTGAGAGAGGGAGGGAGGGAGAGAGGTGGGGTGAGGGGGAGACAGAACGAGACAGAGAGAGAGAACGTGAGCGAGAGCCAAAAAAGAGAGACAGGGGGAGAAAAGAAGCAGAGGAGAGGGAGAGACGGAGGGAAGGGAAAAATATGAATATGCTTTCAAAACTTCTAACCAGTACTCTGGGACTCCAAGGCACCCCACCTCCACCCGTCACCCTCACTCTCAGGCCTCTTCAGTGAGGTGGGGGTCCTGCAGGTTGGCTGAGAGCCACTAGGTGGCAGCAGATTAACTCTTCAAGTGCCAGAATGGGTTTAGAATTGGGTGTCAAAATTCTGCGTCTGGTCACTTCCCTGAGAGGAAAGGAAAAGGGATGGTCTTTCTTGGCTAACACGGTAGATATTGCAGCAAAAGCTATGAGGGCAAGGTTGCTTTCTTGGCTGCCCCTCTGTGAGGGTGCTTGAGTCAGGATGGAATGCAGTTGTGTATGCTCCAGGCATGGATGACACTTGTTTCCAGTGTCACCTTAGGAAGACACCTTAGGAAATTTATGCTTACCTTCAAATTCACTTCAGCAGATACTAAAAACAGTAATAGATGGGTGCATTCCATTTTCCAGGAACAGTGCTAATTGTCAACAAGACAGCCTCGGCCTTTGCCCTATGGGGCCCACTAAGAGGCAGACAGGAATTAAAAATAGAAAGTATTCTTCACTGGGAAGCACAGTTCACACTAGCCAAGATATAGAATCAGCCTAGATGTCCACCAGCAGATGAATGGATAAAGAGAATGTGGTATATATATGCAATGGAATTTTATTCAGCCATAAAGAAAAATGAAACTATGTCATTTGGAAGAAAATGAATGGAACTGGAGATCATATTAAGTGAAATAAGCTAGACTCAGAAAGGAAAATACTACATGTTCTCTTTCATATGCAGAATCTAAATGTGGAAGAAAAAATTATATGTGTGTGTGTGTGTGTGTGTGTGTGTGTGTGTGTGTGTGACTTGAAAGTAAAAGGGGGACTATCTGGAGGAGAAAGGGAAATAGTCAGAGAGAGAAGGGGACAACAGGGGGTAAAAAAAGAGCAAAATGTGCCATATAATTGCATGAAAATGCCATAATGAAACCAAATATATTGTCCTCTGACTTTAAAAAAGTGTTCTTATAACTGATCACGTTGGATGAGTAAAGATACAGACTTAAATTTGCTCTGACTAAAAGGGAAAGCCTTTAAGTGGAGAGAAAATAGACTTAAGAAGATCATTTTATATTAAACTTCTAGGATATGGGTCTCCTTATGCTTTTAGGGTGAGCAATGGCCTAAGATATGGTAGCCACTAGAAAGAAACTTTGCCAGCAGGGGCTAAAAATGCTTGCTGCTCAGATGACAAGGTAAACAAATCTTTCTCCTGGGTATTCTAGCTTCTGCAAAGCATCCCCCTGCTCTGCCTATTAAACTTCTGCCACAAATATAAAAATACAGTGGTGGTGATTGGAACAGGGGGCCAGAAAGGTGAAATTGATTTACTTTAGAAGGGAAAAGAGAGCTACCAGCCACAGGAGGAATAAATCCAGAAAGTGGGGATGGGAGCTAGGGTGAAAAGACAAGTGCTCTTGTAGTTGGGCTTGCGAGGGGTTTGTGAGGAATACAGAGAGCGGGAGGAAAGAAATCAGGAGGCGGGGGACATAAATGTGTGATATATATGACTTGAGAGAGGTAGTGAAAGGCAATTTTAAGATGTTTTGCTGTGCATTTGGGATTCCCTTTAATGTGCTTCAAGAGAGTTCAGCAAAGATTAAAATTGCTTCACAATTATTTTTATTTCTTGACCTGGAAGACCGCCTAAGACACTAGCAAGCATGGCCGGTGGAACCAGCCCTCTTCCCTTTCCCAGCTTTCTAAAGTGGCAGGGCAGTACGCAGATTGGAATTTCGTTTTAGATAAAGAAAAACAAAACAAAACAAAAAAAACCCTAGAATCTTCAGGAGGTTATACAAAATAGGATCACGTACCATATTCACTCTAATATGCAACTTCTCATTCTTGAACGGGCAGCCTCTGAGTTTAATTTTTATTAACCAAAAGACAAGAAGACAACTCTGATTATCAAGCTATTTCAGGTGATGATATCATCCCCACACTGACGCTGGGTACACAGCAGGTCTAGTGGGTGTCTGATGGCACTGGGGCTCACAGAGGCCTTCTAGAGTACTTTCTGACTCGGGGCAAGAATTGTTTTTTCTTTGAGAACCTTACATGAGTGAGGTCCTGGAGTTCTGACAATCCCACATGCCAGCTGGTTCATACTTTCATGCTTCTACAAGTAAATTTTCCCTTGCCAGGCTCTTCTTGTCTCTACCTAGCTCTTTACCACCCATCTGCTCTGATCTGCTCAGCAAATGTTCACTTTACAGTGATGACTGTTGAAATGTCCTGGCCTCTCTAAAATGAGCCCTCGCCTCTCTCCCAGCTGGCTTACCTCACCTCCTAGCGACACTATGCACAACAGGTGTGGTATTGTTAGTGCTTCTCTGCTATTCATAGGGTTTTCAATGGCTGATTGTTTTGGGGGAATGGGTTGCTGGGTCCTTCTCCCAACCTACAGCACCTGGTGTTCCCAGATGGTCTCCTATCCAAGTACTAACCAGGCCTTACACTGCTTAGCTTCTGAGATCTGATGGGATCAGACACCACAGTGGTGCGGCTGAAGGCAATAGCAATAGTGATTTTATATTTACCTTTCTAACTATGGTGATGGGGCTGGGATTTAGCTCAGTTGGTATAGCGCTGCACTGCAGTCTCTGAGATCCCGAGTTCAATTCTCAGCACTGCAAAAATGGGAGAAGGACCTGGCAATCCATTCCCAAGGCAATCCCGAAACAGTCAGCCATTGAAAACCCTATGAGGGTCGCTATGATTTGGATACCAACTCGACGGCGCCTAACAACAACAACAACAACTATGGTGAAGACACGAATGATCTTTGTAACTTCTGTGCCCAGCAAAGATAATGCCTGACACATAGTTGATGCTCAATATATGATCGGACAAAGAACTGTCATATGTCTTGTCATTCCACACTGAAGAAACTCAGCTTGGGAAAAGCTATCATTTTCTAATCACTTACCCTAGTATTCAAACTGAAGTAGGTGCTCAGGAATTCAGTCATGACTCACCCCTCTACTTCTAGGATTCATTTCCCATCCCAGCTGACAGTCTCAAAAAAGGCTTCTTCCAGTTCACAGAATGTGGGAACATCCCAGTAAGATGCCAGAGTATGGTTCAGAGCTGACAGAGTTTAGTTCTCAAAGTCTCTAGTAAAAGAAATCTCTGTGCCTATGCTCCTGTTTCTACAATGAATTAGTCTTAAATTTTTAAAATATAAAACTGCTCCATGCTCATTAAAGAAATTTGCAAAAGAGAGAAAAGCAGAAGAGAAAAAACTGTTTTCAATTAGTGTCTCAATATGTAAATAGTGAGACTGTAACATTTTGGAGTATGAATTACTCTCTTACTTATGGAATTTAATAAAAAACAGACTACAGCACGTGTTGTCTACTAAAATCAGAGCCAGATGCCTCAGAAAATGCATAGGTGGATTTCACAGTTGGATCCTACAGAACGCTTGCAGGGGGTGACTTTGGGCAGAGCCCAAGAAGTGGCACGGGTGGGGGGAGATGAGTTCCTAGAAAGGGGGGATCAGCATGGTTGGATACCTTCGAAGGACCCTCATGCAGCTTTGCCTGGAGCCAACTCTGGAAGTCAGGACAAGCTTCAGACCATGTTCCTTCCATTTCCCATTCATACAATTACTGGTCAGGCCTTCAGGCTGCAGTTACAGACACAAAGCCCTTCGTGAAAATCCGAGGACTTCCCTCACAGCCTCAGGAGCTCCTTCATCTGTTTGCTTGGCTGAACTTACCCTGAGCTGCCATAATACTCGTGTGCTGGCATCCAGCATGACACTCTTCCTTGGGCCCTCCGGGGCAACTCCAGTGAAATGGGACAAAGGATCACCACATAAACAAACCATGGCTGAAAGGTGAAACCTTGCTGGAGTAAATATAGTAATCACCCTTGTCCACAGTTATACTTTCTGCAATTTCAGTTTGCTGTGGTCAACCAGCATTCTCGTGGCACCACAATCAGATGCATTGTCAGAAGGGCAATGGTAGCCTAACGCCTCGGCACAATGTCTGCCGGTTCGCCTCACTTTGTCTTATCGTGTGGCTCTGTATCATCTCATCATCACATACAGGTGAGTACAGTAAGATCGAGAGAGAGAAATAGCGATCACAGTCACGTAAATTTTAATACAGTATATGGTTACAACTGTTCCATCTTAGTAGTAATTGTCGCTAATCTCTTATTGTATCTCATTTATAAATTAAACTTTATTGTAGGTGTGCATGTGTAGGAAAATGTATATTAGATATGGTTCAATACAATGCATGGTTTCAGGTATCCACTGGGACTTTGGCATGTGTCCCCAACAGACAGGAAGGCTCCTGAAAAAAAATCAAGGCAGTTTTCAGTCCAAGAGCAGACCATCAAGATGCCTTCCCAGAAAGCTGGTACTCCTTCATCTGCACAGAAAGACCAGCCTTGAGCAAAGCATTCACTGTGTTTTCGACACTGTAATGGGTTTATACATGAGCACAGACACTTGTTTTATCTAATGTAAAAAGTATTTGTGGAGCCAACACTAATGAATTGGCACTGTAACTACACAGGGTTTACCTCTGCTTTTTGTCAGGTACTGTGCTAGTGGCTGGAGACACAAGCATGGGTGAGACCACGCCACTAGGGAGACAACCATGCACCCAGCTGGAAAGAAAGGAATTAGTATTTATTGAGTGCTCACTCAATGCCAGGCAGTTGTGCTAAGAGTTTTGTAAAGTTAACACATGTGATCTTCTCAACAAAATGTGAATTATATATATATATACATATGTACCATATATATATATATATATGTTGTTGTTAGGTGCCGTCGAGTCGGTATCCGACTCATAGCAACCCTCATAGGGTTTTCAATGGCTGATTGTTTCGGGATTGCCTTGGGAGTGTATTGCCAGGTCCTTCTCCCATTTTTGTAGTGCTGGGGATTGAACTCGGGACCTCAGAAACTGCAGCGCAGCACTCTACCAACTGAGCTAAATCCCAGCATATATATATATATATATATATATATATATATATATATTCCAAAAGAAGGACCTGATATGATAGCAAACTGTGTGCTCCTCTACTTCACACTGCTAGAATTTTAAACAAAAACTCAAAACCCATGCCCAAGTCAGTCTGATAGAGCAGCAGTGAGAAGTATTTTAGTGAGGATGGCAGGGCTTAGGGTTCGAGCTCACTGCTGTCTGTGTTGCCCTACTTTCTGCATTAGCTGTGGCTCAGGAATGACCCTGTCATCAGAGAGGCTGCCCGAGTCTACTGCAGCAGGGTGACCTTGTAGCCAGGTGCAACTACTCTTAAGCTTCATAGACCTCCAGGTTTGCAGGAAGTAATTTAAATTCTGTTTGTCCTTCCTGCTAAGCTTCAGTCTTAATTCTTCCTTTCTTGATGATGCAAAGGAGGGACTAGAGGAATGAATTTGATCTATAGATCCAGGTAGGCTCATCTGCTGATCCATCCTATGAGCTCTGTTTTCTCATCCATACAATAGGCTCAGTGGCTAACTCACAGAGTTGTGATTGTGTTTCCTGAGATAGAAAAGTAGTGTCTCACATAGCAAATGGAACGTTTCAGAGCTCAGTAAACGTTGTTGTTAGGTGCCGTCGAGTCGGTATCCTACTCATAGCGACCCTCATAGGGTTTTCAATGGCTGACTGTTTTTCGGGATTGCCTTGGGAGTGGATTGCCAGGTCCTTCTCCCATTTTTGCAGTGCTGGGAATTGAACTCGGGACCTCAGAGACTGCAGCGCAGTGCTCTACCAACTGAGCTAAATCCCAGCCCCAGTAAACATTAGGTCTTGTCTTTTTACAGCCTGTATGAGTGTAGGTGTGGATATGGGTGTGTGGTGCTGAGAGTAGAACCCAGAGCTTCATGCATGCTATGCAAGCACTCTGTTACTGAGCTACATTCCCAGCCCCTTTTAGTGCTTTCTGAGCTCCATGAACACAGATCTATATGGTCAGTGATGCTCCATGTCCTAAAATATTCTATTTTTATTATATGTGTCAGTCTTTGCCTCCATACCCTATTGGTCTTAAGTTTTTGAGAGAAAAGACTATATCATGTATTAATACCTTTCAGAGTTATGGCATTCGTAGCAAACATACAATAAAAAGGCAAAAAAACTAAGCATTTGATTGATTCTGTGTCATTGATACCATGGTTTGATTGCAAGGTGATATACTAACAGTGATAACACTGGCCCTTATTGGCTTGTGAGAGCTGTATTAAATTTTCAGGAAATATGTGAACTTGTTGTTAAACTATGGGTGGCTTAAATTTTGCAATAGTAAGGAGTATTTACACTACAGAAATTGGCATACACTAGAAATCAGAGCTTTGCCCCATCTCCTTCTCTTTACCAAAAACACTCATGGATCCAGTTGTAGATTTCTTGGTGATCTAATTTCTAGTCCACCACCATTTGCTAACAAGCTTCCAGATGATATTTAGATTAATTTTACTGAAGTAGAAGCCTACACGGCTTCTGTAGACTTCCAATGCTCATAACAGGATTCTAGTCTTGAAGTTGGAAATTTAAAGACCTCACAATTTATCTTTCTTTTCTTTTCTTTTCTTTCCTTTCTTTGCCTTTCTTCTTTCTCTTCTTTCTTTCCTCTTTCTTTTTTGTAATCAGTAAAAAGTGATGCTTTTATTCATGTTTTGGAGTTCTTACTCTTTTATTCATATTTTGGAGTTCTTACTCTGTCTTTTCAAAGGAAATTTTCTTCTTTAACATTCCTGATGATGCCCATCTGGCCTCCACACAACATGATTAAGGATAAGGAGAAAATTCATTACCTTTCAGGGCAGTCTTTCTTATGGAGAGCCCCAAGAATATTCAAAAATTTTTTTCTTTTTAATGATCTGTTCCTACCTTTGCTGGGTTGGGATTTAGCTCAGTTGGTAGAGTGCTGCTCTGCAATCTCTGAGGTCCTGAGTTCCATTCCTAGCACCACAAAAGTCAGAGAAGGATATGGCAATCCACTCCAGAGGCAGTCCCAAACAGTCAGCCACTGAAAACCCTATGAGGGTCCCTATGAGTCAGTCACCACTCAACCGTACTTAATAATGACAACAATCCTGCCTTTCCTGTAACTTCCACCAATTGTTGGATCTGCCTGTTTTTTGTAGCAAAGCAAATATCTACAGTATCCAACAGATAGCACTGAGCATTTGTTTTCCAATTAAGACCCTCCACACCACTGTAGCTATCCAGTAGTTGAATGAAAATTGCAGATTTGCTCCTTTTGGTATGATAAAATAAGACTACCATTTCCTGTAGTTTCTCCAAAGCCATCACACATTTAGTTTGTGTTGTGCTTTAGAAAAAAAAGTAATTCTTTTCATGGGCATTATTGGCAAGCTGGGCCAACTTAGTTCTGTATCTACACAATTCATTTTGTGAACACAGCACTTTACATTTATGGTGGTTAAATGTGATATTCTCATAAATGATGCATTAGATTTTAAGTACTGAGCTTGGTATCTATTATATAACTTTAATTTTTTAGTTTTGTGACCTCTCCTATAGACCTTCCTATAAGTAGATTTTCAAGGCTGTAATACCTACAGATATGTAACCTGTTGTGGTTTTGCTAACTTTGTGTTATCCAATACCATGCAAGTTTCTGAAATTTGGCCATGAAGTTTCCAAAAGATATGTCCAATAATTTGCTGAAATTAGACACTTTTATGTAATTTCCTAAATATGTCAGTTTAGTGATTTAATTAAAAATGGTAATGCATTTAATGTTTGTTTTTTTTTTTAGTCAACACAGCTAGCTCCTTGTAATCATCTACTTGCTACCTAATTTGCTCATAAGTGTATTCAACAATTGATTCTAAAATTTTATACTGAAAAATAACTTACTGATCAGTAGTTTGTGAAAGCTTCTTTTGCTTATTTGTTGAGACTCAGGGTGACATTTTCCTAATAACCTCCTTGGATGGCTCTCCTGCTCATTCTGATGTGCCATGGATTCCCAATCATGGGAGTCTTGCAAGTCCTAGTCATATCCTGCTTAATAGCTCTTCTAGTCCTCTAGTGTCCAGCTGTCCCATGAAAATTGATGCAAACCACAAATGCAATCCACTTATGTAATTTTAAATTACCTGATAGCCACATTAAAGAAGTAAAAAGACATGAATAAAATTAACAGCATATTTTATATAACCTAATATCTCCAAATTATTATCATTTCAATATATACTCAATATAAAATTGTTAATGAGATATTTTATATTTTTATACCGTCTTCAAAATCTAATGTACGTTTTACACTTTAATTTTCAATAGGCACATTTTAAGTGCTCAAAAGCCACATGAAGCTAGTGGTTCTACCGAATAGCACAGGCATAGACTTATACTCATTCCAAGTACTTGGACTTACTACTCTTATGGTGTTATTTTATCTTGTACTTTAATCCCCCTTTCATATCTGTTCTTTTATTTTCAGCATGAAGGTCTTGCTTATAGGTAAAGCTCTTGCAAAATAGGTGTGGAGTGGTATTGCTTTCTCTTTGTCTATTAATATTAACGAGGGGAACTTTTACAGCTAAACACCATAAAGAAAGCTCGTTAAGGGCACCAATGTCCCCTAGCACACAACTCTCCCTAGAACCACAAAATGGGTATGTTACAGAGACCTGGGAGCTAATTCTTTCCAGATGTTTGCAAAGCAAGCAAGACCAAAAGGTGGAAACTGAAATTACTAAACACTTAATAAGGAGCTGATGGAACCAAGGCCCCAGGGTTGGCTCAGCAATAAGTGAAACACAGAGATCCTGTTTGTTCGGAGAAACTTCAAAGCCCCCTATAAACTCCTAGGAAAGGTGAGAGGCAAAAACACTACAGAGATCCAACATTCCTGCAAAGTCAAACTGGAGACTGACTGGAGATGCTTCCCTCGGTGCTTAGGAAGAAGACGGAGGGGCAGGTCTGGTGAACAGATGTTTGACTTTTGTTTATGCCCATTATTATGTACAGTGTGAGCATGTCCGACATAGGCCTTTCTCTAGCTAAGCCAAAGGGGACAAACCAATTAAGCATTGTTTGAAAAAATAGAAGGAGAAAATGTCTTTTCTGTACTAAATGTCACTCGACACCCAAACCATAAACTTGCTAATGAGACAGGATATCCAAATAAAATAACATTGGTTGTATTTATCTTCTTTTTTTTTTTCTTCCTATGTTCCCTTTAATAGCAGAACAAACATGGAGTTTGGGCTAAGATTTTAATTAAAGAGGAAGAAAGACCAATTAATTAATTAAAAAGGAAGAAAGACCAATTAATCAAATGTAGTATCAGTTGAAATTGTGTTAAGTTATCTCTTTGGTCATAGTTACCTGGCAGGAGAGAGGCTTCCAGGATCCAACTCTGTAGCTATTTTGTTTTTTCCATGCTAACCACTGTGACCTGCCAGGTATATGCTGTTTGCCTTTTATATCTCTTTTGGGGGCTCAAAGAAGGACCAAAACAACAGCAGCCAAAAAAGGAAGACAGGAAAAGCGATCAAAAGAGATCTATCTTCTAGGGAAATTAGTTGCCACAGATGAGGGTGGAAAAGGACTCATTAAACAGTCACCAACAGAGAGAAAAGGAGACAGCCCTTATGTTGTTGGAAACTATGGCAAAATCCCATCTCTTTAAGATTCAGATACACTCAGGTTGGATTTCCAGTTCAGCCACTTACCAGGTGTGGAACTTTCTAGCTTGCTTAGTCTCTCTTGTATTTTAGTTTCCTCATCCCTAAACAGGGTGTAAAAATAGTACCTCCTTCCTGAGGCTATTGTGAGGATTAAATCAGGCAATGTATGTAAAATGTGTACCATTTACAGCTCTGTCTCTGGCACAAGTTAAGGGATAACTAACAATACCTAAGGTAACAGCTGATTTATCATCCACCATCCAGGCTTCTGCTCAGCTCTCTTCCTGCAGGCGACTGCTGTGCTGGTGTACACAGCCTTCTGCAGATGCCATGATTTACAGACAGATCCATTCCCTTCTTAAGCGCCAAAGGGTAGCGCCATCAAGGGTGTGTCTTGTGCTAGTCCTCATATAGCAAAGGGACAGTCTCAGTCATGTACTTGGTGTCTTATATCTAGGCATTTGTGGCTCTCAGCAATAGTTTTCTGAGATGGATTGTTAGCTAAGGAGCCTTGTACCACTGGTACCAGTGCTTCCCTCAGTTCTCCTTCTTAGCATTTTTGTGCAAATGATCAATGACCATAATAAAGCATTTTATAAAGTCATGATTTGACAAGAAAAAGATAAATGTAAATACTTCACAGACAAACACTGTGAGAAGAAACATCTGGATGTCCACTGCTTATTTCCTGTTGAGAGAGTTTGGGAACTGGGGGATTTTAACAGTTGGACGGGGCTAATTTTGGAAAGTGTGTCACATTTATACAAAAAAAGCAAAGCACACATTTATTACACTTCACTCATGACATGCAAGAGATTGGTGGTCAACCTCCCAGGCCCCTCTGAGAACAAAAGAGACCGAATTAGAAGTGAACCAGAGCTGGAGACATAGCTCAGTGGAGAGAGCTTATCTAGCAGGTGCAAGGCCCTGGGTTCAGTCCCCAGCACCAAAAAGAAAAGACAACAGTAAAAGAATGGACCAGAGGGATTTTTCTTTTCTTTCTACCCTGTCTCATTAAGGACACCCCTTTTCCCTTATCATGACTTTGGTTTCCTTGATTTCTTCCTTTTCTTCTTATGTTCAGTCCCTTCTTAGCTTCTAGAAGTCTTGACTTTGAATTCTGGCTTCACTACTGACTGGCTGGTTGCTTTGTAGCAAATCCTTTAATCCCTCTAAGCTTCATTTCTCTCTTGAAAATAAAATAAGTAATAGTAATAAGTGCTCTCAAATTTCACATAATTGTACAGATCAGGCCTCTGTGGCTGTCCCCTTCCATCCCCAGTTCCCAGAACATTTAATACTTTTTCTTGCTTCAACATCTTTTAATATATTTCTCTAGTTCTCTCTAAAAAACTGTGACTCACCCTTTTAGACTCAGCTCCAATATTACTGATGCTGTGACTGATTCTTTATCTCCCTCTCACAGCTATTAAAAATAACATTCCAAAGTCCATTTAATAGCATGGGAAAAAAATTTTTTTTTTGAGATAGGATCTTACTGTGTAGCCCAGGCTGCCCCGAAGCTCACTATGGTGACCAGGCTGGCCTTGAACTCAAGATTCTCCTACCTCAGCCTCTCTAGTGCTGGGATTACAGACATGCACCACCACGCTTGGCTCTAGTATGGGAAATTTTATAACACATCTTTAAATAAAAAAGGGTGAATTGCAAAATAATATGACCCAAGTTTGGTAAGAGATGACATATACAAATGTATATGATTTTATTTGATAAATGTTATTCTTCTTGTCTTGGACTCTAGACTGCAGAAGTAAAGCTGAAAGCAATTGCTGATAAGGACCCTCACATTCTAGAGAGGAGAAGCTATGTACACACCTGCAGGTACTATAAAAAATGGACCAGATAATCCTGCAACCTCCCACCAGCCCGGTCAGCCTGTGTAAGAAAAGACAAGAGTCTCATTCAGTTTGCTGAAGTAGGAACTTCATGCTCATGCTGTTGGCTAAATGGGGACTGTTATGCCATCTTCCTTGTGTTCCTCACAAGTTTCAGATCTCTCAGGGAAAATGAGAACAGCTCTTAAAAGAAACATCCCAAGAAGATGCCGCTGCCTTCAGGAAGGGGAGCCTGGCTCTTCACTCATGGCTGGGTGCTTGCTGAGCAATAGAAACCTACAGGCCCACTCAACATGCTGCTTTTCAAGCAGAGTAGAGGCAGAACATTCTTGGAAGCTTGGTGCATCCTTCCTTTCCTGGAGGTACAAAGCCAGAGGAGCAGATTGCAACAACAAGGCAAAGGGAAAGGGCACAGAGGAACACCCCAACTCTGCCATTCAGTGTGGGAGGGATGCCTGGGGTTTACATGGGCCAAGGTGATGTTTCAGAAGGCAAGTGGGTTTAAAGATCCTTGAAGGTCACCCCGGCAGAAAATGGCCATAGAGTAATTGCAAAAGCTAGTGGTGGAGGACTTCAAAGCCATCAGGCAGAGTGTGTGCTGCTCATGCTGATGACAGCAGCTGCCCAGTGTGTAGATCCACAGGAGGCTTCCAAGTAATCCACTCATCCAACCATCCCCAAGACCCCAGGGGTGAAAACCTCCAGCTGGGGGTGAAAGTGATAGCCAAGGCAGGGTTCAAACAGTAGCAGCAGCAGCAGCTAAGAAATAGATGTTGCTCTTTCTTCCTCATTTCCTCCTTTCCACCCCAAATCTAGAGAGCCAGTACAAGGAGAAGAATGAAGGAACATGCTTCCACCCAGCTCCCCACCAAACATTCCTGACCATGACTCAGGGCTGAAAATTGGGGCATGTTGGATACAGCAGGTATTTTAAATTGGAAGTGAGATTGGAGTTTTTATTTAGAGTCAATGGAACTTGTCATTACAATCAAAAGTGACATTATCCTCATAGATCCACTTTGATTTCAAGATCCCATTCCTGACGATGGAGGGAGGAAATTTCAGACTTGCCAATGCAGTCTCTTTAGTTTCACAATGGTCTCAGGCAAATATTCATATATTCCACGAATAGGCATCTGAGGGCTGCTTCTTTCCTTCTTATTTCTGATAGGATGTCTGAGTTTAGAAAAGTGCTTACACAATCTCTTCACTGTGGGAGAAGCCTCTCATTTCTATTGCATTGCCTTCATTCCACAGGTGAAAAGTGAGATATTATGCAGCCTGCAAGGGCTCATGGCTAGTGAGTGGTAGAACTACCTTTCTGTGGCAAGGGAAGGTTAGTATACATGAATGACAGATCACCAGGTGGATGGATAGGCAACTGAGATATCTTATCAGTAAAACAAGGAGCATGTATGCTCATGGGGTTGAGTGGCCAAAATGTCACTTGACATACTTGTCAAGACACTTACAGACTCACATAAAACCTACCAGACTAACTAAATTCAATCTCTTTTGTATTTATGGAAGATGGACAAAGCCCAGTGAAGGATCTAGGACTTCACATGGTTCAAAGTAGGACTGAGACTATTTGTTCCATTCACTTATTCCTCATTTATTTACTGCATATCTGTTTGTGTGTTTTATATACAAGGTAAGGTTCTAGGTGCTAGAGATAAAGAACATAAACAAGACAGACAATCCTTGCATTTAAGGCGTTTTCATTCCTAAAAAGGAAGGGGGATATTAAAAACTAATTAAACAATTCATGTCTTGTTTACAGTTTTTCATAACTGCTATGATGGAGAAGTTTAGGATCCCATGAAACCATAAAACAAGGGCATGGCCTGGTTTAGTGGGTCAGAGAATCTTTTCTTGAGGAAATGGCATTTGACCTAAGCTATACAACACTGAATAAAAGTGAGCCAAGGGAAGCAAAGACTTATAAGAATGCTCCAGACTGTATATGTGATCTTCCTATTGAGACAGAGCACAGCTGAATCACAGACCTGAGAAATAGCCAGAAGACTGGACTGTAGATGTCAATTGTACAAGATTTTAGTTTCAGTAGGTGTTGGAGTCAGTCATTGATGTACTATGAATCAGTGTGTGAAGGAGTACCCACCATCCTCCTGGAAGCTTCTGAGAAGAATCCAGGAATTGGAGGAAGTAGCCAAAATGTAACTATGTCATTTTGGCATGTTTCAACATTATGTAACAAAAAACCCAACTACCTGCTGAAAGCTGGGGTTAGCAAACTTTTTCTGTAAATATTTTATATTTTGCCAGGCTGTGTCAGATCTGGCAACGCCTTATGTTTCATTTGTTCCAACGAAGCCACCCGTGCACCTCTACATCTATCACTGGTAAAGAAGAATGGGACAATCACAACTCTTCCCTGAGCTGCCAGTCTAAACAAAATTGGGAGTCTGTTAGTGAGGAGGAAGGGCTGAGGCTATTGGGAAGGCCACCAACTGTGTCCTCTGGCAACTATTACTCACTTTCCTCCTTGTTAACAGAAAATGCAGAGGAAACAGGACACAGGCACTGCTGAAGAAGCTGTATTTTAAGCAATGTGAAAAGAACTGCAAGAATTATGTGGCTTTTTGGAGAGCAGTCACTGATATTAGGCTGGGAGGCCAGAGTTCAGCTTCAATGGTGCTGGCTGCTAATGAGAATAATCGAATTTTACCTGTTTGGGGATCTGGATTTGGGGTTTTACTATAATGCTTAAAGAAGAACACTCCTCCATTCAATACCTTTTCTCCAGATCCAATCTAAGGAAAAAGCCTGAGGACAGAAAACTCCATAAAACAAACATAGTTTAAATGATCAGCCACATGTTGTTGGATTTCTTCTATTTATACTCTACTTTTGTGCTGCTGCTGCTGCTGTTAGGTGCTGTGAGTCATGTCCAACTCATAGCAACCCTCATAGGGTTTTCAATGGCTGACCATTTTTGGATTGCCTCGGGAGTGGATTGCCACATCCTTCTCCCATTTTTGTGATGCTGGGGATCAAACTCAGGACCTCAGAGACTGCAGAGTGGCACACTACCAACTGAGCTAACTCCCAGCTCCTACTTTTTTTTAATTGGAAATTTTTAATGTACAACTTAATGTTTTCCATTCTGACATGCATTTCATTGTGACATTTCCATATATTCATTTTGCTGTACATTGCACAGATAAGTTCCCCCTTACCCTCTCATGCACTTCCTTCCCCTGCCCCACTCCCCACAAAAGACCTCTCTTCCATTTGCATGTCTTTTTGTGGTAATATTTTTCTATATATCCTTGGATCCCAATTATGTTTAAGATCGAAACTTTTTCTGTAGTGAACTATCTTTTTACATTGTCAGTACTATTACCTGAATTTTCTAGCCCATCCATATTATTACCATTCTTTGGTATTACTGGTGTTATTATAATTATTTTGAGAACTATTAAAGTTGGGCTGTTCACCCTGAGGTCGCCCCTCCGCCATTCCTCACTTGTCCTTGTTCCTCCTCTCCCCCCTCTCCTCTCCCAGGATTTCCTCCTTTTCCAGCTCCTACTTTTATAAGAAACTGATAAAGTATATGTACACATGCCAATGTTAGGGTTTTAGTAAGAAAAGCCATTTGGAGGGTATGTTATAACTAAAGTCATGCTAATTTGGCTTGGCCCTTAAACACATACATTTATATACTGATATTCTATTTTTTCTTAAGGATTCTTCTTATTATTGTTAGGTGCCGTCGAGTGCCATCTGACTCATAATGACCCTATGTACAACAAGATAAAACACTCCCTCACACTGTGTCAGATCTGGCACCATGTCAGTGCTTCTCTGCTGTTCATAGGGTTTTCAATGGCTGATGGATTCCAGATCACTTTGGGAGTGGATTGCCATGTTCTTCTCCCATTTTTGCAGTGCTGGGTATCAAACCCAGATGCTCACAGAGTGCAGGGAAGTGCTCTACCAAAAGGATGGTAGTTTCTTGAAATAAAAGAAACAAAAATTTCAAGAGTACTAAAAAAATTTAGGGCTGGGATTTAGCTCAGTTGGTAGAGTGCTGCTCTGCAGTCTCTGAGGTCCCGAGTTCGATTCCCAGCACCACAAAAACAGGAGAAGGATGTGGCAACCCACTTCTAAGGCAATCCCAAAACAATCAGCCATCGAAAACCCTATAAGGGTAGCTATGAGTCGGACACGACTCGACAGCACATAACAACAACAACAACAACAACAAAAATTTAAGTCATATTGGCTGCTGTAGTGCACACCTGTGATCCCAGTGACTCAGGAGGTGAAGGCAGAAGAATTGCGAGTTTGAGGCCAGAGGCAGCTCGTGCAACTTAGATGCTGTCTCAAAATAAAAAAATGAAAAGGGGCTCGGGATGAAACTCAGTGGTAGAGTGCTTGCAAGTATGTGTGTGGTCCTGGGTTTAGCCCCTCAGTACCTTAAATAAAATAAAACAAAATAAAAAATAAAAGAGATTGGGGATGTCACTCATTGGTAGTGCACTTGCCTACCACAATCACTGAAAAGAAAGTATAAGTCTAATAAATCAAATTTATAAATAAAGGAAGGTAGTTCTATTAAATGTTATAATATAGTACTTAGTAAAACTTCAAATTAAGCCCAAAATCTACTCAGGTATTTGATTACATATTTTAAGACAGAGTTACAAGATTGTCATTCTGTTGGCCAAATTCATGCAAATGTTAGAAACATGTATTTGTATAGATTCCTTTTTTAATTGATTAATTAATTTTTTGTGGTGCTTGGGATCAAATATAGAGCCCTGCATATGTTAGGCAAGCACACTGAGCTACACTCCTAGCCCTCTGTGTAGATTTCTTGTATGAAATATTATTAAATAATTCTACACTTATCCATATAAATATCACTGTAAGTCACTTAGTTACTGTCACCTAAAAGATTAAGAGCTGCAGACACCAGGAGGGACTCCTCTTGAACTTCAACACAGAAGCCTACTGTATCTTCTGATGGAGTGCATAGGTTTGCTTTCTGAGATTGCTTGTATGTTACTAAAATCAGGACGCTAAGTGGCTTCTTGTTTTTGATTCTGCTTGGATGTGCTGAACTTTAGTCAGAGTTGCAGATCAATTTCCAGAGGAGGTTGTTTGTGTAGTCCTTGTCCCTGGAGTCAATTTATACATAGTTCAATGTTTATGTTTTCAATTGTCTGGACCAGTCTCTTGGTTGGGATTTGCATTTCCTTGGCACATAAGATCTTTAAGTGTCCTCATTTCTTCTTGAGTTCCCAGAGTCACAGAGCACTTATTGATATTGAATACATTCACTGAATATTAGATTTTGAAATGGTAACTGATTGAATTTCAAATATTTCTCAGGGCTTCACTTGTGATCACAATGTATGAGATCAGTCAATTAGCAATATGCAAATCTGGAATTATACCTACCTTAGAGGGTCATTGTGGGAATTAGCACAAATGAATATATAAAGCATGTACTTCACTGATGGTCCATTGTAGGCACTCAATCAGACACAGCCACTACTGTTGTTTCTACAACCCACTGATGCTAACATTTTTCCCAATAATTCCCCCAGCTCATTTCTTCATTTCCCTCCTTCTTCTTCTTGTTAGGTGCTGTTGAGTCAGTGTCTGACTCATAGCAACACCACCTACAACAGGCAAAACAATATGTTTAGTGCTTCTCTGCTACTCATAGGGTTTTCAATGGCTGATTGTTTTTTGGGAGTGGGTTGCTGTTGGGGATTTTTAAAATCTACCCCATAACTAGGGTCCCTCATGTTAGCCTGAGGGGCTGACCCCTAGTTCACCCCAGGGCAGCATCTTACTCACTCACAACTACCCCTCCCATCGAGTGAGCAAAGATGGTACCTGACCAGCCTGGCCTGTCTCAACTACCTTAATCCTGATTGGCTATCCTTGGCATTTTCATTAAATAATTGTCCCTACCTTGCAGGTATGTCAGTTTACCTGCTGTACCTGTCAGGTGTGTGTCCTGATTGGCTACTCCCAGCACGTGCCCCCCTCCGGGACCCTCTATAAGCAGGGCTCCCAGAACCCCTTCACCCCTACCACTTCTGACCGTCCCTCAACTGTTACCTGGACCCCATCATCTTGACCAGTGCTCCTTGCTCCAGAGGACTCTTCAAGCAAGCAGATGAGGTCAAGATCAGGGGCCCCGAAGCCCTGAAGGCTATAATCAAGCCATGAAGAGCCTCCCAATTCCTCCCATCCTTGGGAAGGAGGGAGGCAGAGAAGGCGAGCTGCAAGAGTCAAGACCAACTGACTTCCAGCCCAGTGGAACACTGGCTGCTGTAGCTATGCCTTTAAGACTGAGCTGTTCCAGCCTGCAGCTTAGAGCCAGCACTTATAGCACTTGCTTAGGGGTTGCTTGCTTGTTGCACCCCACTTGGGGAGCACCCAATAAACCTTCTTTTCCTGTTTTTCCCGTTGAAAGTCTCCCGAAGTCCTTCATTGGCACCACTGGCCATTACACCAACCCGGTCCAGTGGGTCCCTGATACCCATGTGGAGTCTGGGCAAGGCTCTGACCTCTGCCGGGCCTGAGCCAAACCCCAACAGGTTGCCAGGTTCTTCTCCCAAGCCTACAGCACCTGGTGTTCCCCGGGCGGTCTCCCATCTAAGTACTAATCAGGTCCAGCCCTGCTCAGCTTCGGAGACCTGAAGGGATCGAATACCACAGTGGTACGGCATTTCCCTCCTCGACTAGCTTAAATTCCAGAGTTAATTACAGTATTATCATACCCTTGCCTAAACCCTCAATTACCCCTTTCTTTCTTCAACAGACTTAAGACCCAAATGCTACCTGTGTCATCTTGTCTTTCCACCTACTCTGTCTGCACCATGATGTTCCCTGGTCTTCCATTAAATTCTTATTCACTCCTTTTAGTGCTACCTCAGAATCAAAGTATATTTTCATAATTCATTCATTTTCCCACTGTCCACAACAGCTATTTTACACCTTCCTATCTCTCCTCAAATCAACATTCTTACTCTGAGCTGATGAGCTTGCTTCCAATGTCACTAAGAAAATAAAAGCACATAAATGATATCTTCTATTTACTCCCACCTCCTTGCTCTATGCCCATTTCTCCTGAACAAACAACCCCCAGGAAAGACCATGTGTGCTAGAGCTTGTCCTTTCTTGTCTATTTGAAGACTGTACTCAATCTTTTCTCCCTTTATGAAAATTCCCCTCTCTACTAGATCTTTTCCATTACCCTACAAAATTCCAATTTCCCTATGTGTTTTAAAATCTTCCTTTTATGCCATTTCTTGCTCAATATGTTTCATTTCTTTTACTTTCTTTTATAACAAATAAGTTGTCCCCATTCTTTTTCTCCCATTCTTTCTTGTTAATATTCTATTCAGACTGTTGACATACCACTTATTGAGGTCAAAAGTGACCTCTACTTTCAAAATGTTATAATTGATCCTCAGGGCCCCATCTTACTTGATCTTTCTGTGGAATTTAACATTTTGAAACTCTTCCACCTCTGTTCTCTCTCTCTCTCTCTCTCCCTCTCTCTCTCTCTCTCTGTCTCTCACTCTCCCTCTGTCCCCTGCCACCACATTAGCAGATTTTTCTCATCCAACTTTGTGATTTCTTCTATTCTTCCTGATCTCTTAACGTTCATTTAAGAAGCTCAATCCTTGCACTTGTATACCTTTCATTCTACACCATTCCCCTTGGTGCTATCATTGAGTAAAATGATTTAAAACACTATGTATGCACCAATGGCCCCCCAAATTTATGTATCCATCATGAACTTCTTATCTACTCAGCATTTCTGCTTGGAAATCTAATGGGCATCCCAAAGTTAACACTGTCCAAAACCGAGGTCCTGAGCTTCTGCAAACAAACTTGTTCCTCTCACAATCTCCATGTCACTTGACTAGCAGCTATATCTTTCAGTTTACTTAGGGAAGAAACCTTGGGATCATCCCTGACTACATTTTTCTTCTAACCTGCTTGAATGTTTGTGTCCCCCTAAAACTCATGTTGCAACTTAATCCCCAATGCAACTATATTAAGATGTGGGGTCTTTAGGAAGTGGTTAGGACATGAAGGTTCCAGCCTCATGGCTGGGATTTTTGCCTTATAAAAAGGCTAGAGGGACTAGCTAGGTTCTGCTGCCCTTCATCTCTTCTGCCATGTGAATTACAGAAGAATTCATTCTCTCTGGAGGGCCTATATAGTGTTCATCTACTCTGGAGGACAGGGTACAATTCTGGAAGCAGAGAGCAGCCCTGATCAAATACTGAGTCTGCTGGCACCTAGATATTGGACTTCCAGCCTTCAGAACTAGAAATAAGTTTATATTCTTCATAAATTACTCAGTCTCAGATATTTTGTGTTAGCAGCAGGAATGGACAAGACACAACCCATATTTGATACCTTGGCAAATCCTGTCAGAATTATGTGAAAAATATATCTAAATACTGTTTCTTACCACCTCCACTGCAACCAGCTTGATTTTAGCAATTCTGTTCTCTCTTACCAGGATTTATAGCAATAACCTCCTTACTATTCTCCTGTTCCTATCTTGCCCCTTCCTCATCCCATTCTTAGCAACCAACTTCAGTGTTTTGAAAAACTTAAGTCCAATCATGTTATTCCTCTTTAAATGACTTCAAATCTCACTTAGAAAAAATTCAAGATCTCTATAACACACACATACCCTACATAATGTGAAAGTCCATCAGTTCTTGGATTGCTTCTACTGTTTTCCTAGTTAATTTGACTCTAAAACAGCATGCATACTCCACTTTGGGGCCTTTGCACTCACCATTACCCCTACTAGGAGTGCCCCTCCTTAGATATCCACACTTTTCATTCCCCACTCTTCCAGGTCTTTAATCACTTGTCACTGTAGTCCATTCAGACAGATGGGTTAGGTTATGCTGGAGTAATGAGCAACCCCAAAATCTCAGTCATTTAGAACAAGTTATAATACATGTCCATTTTGGTTCTGCCCTGTTTTGTCCTCACTTCAGGTTCTAGGGTGACAGAGCAGCCACTATTTGAATATTGCTTTGGCAGAGGGAAAGACAGAACATAATGAACCATACATCAGCTCATAAAGCTCCCATGCCACAGTAGCATTTAGTACTTCTATTCCCATTCATTAGCCCAAGGTTGTCAGTGGGCATCTCTAGATCCAATTTTACAAGGAAATATAATCCTACCGTGTACCCTGAAGGAGAAACAAAAAAATTGATAAAAAGTACTGTAATATTCATGGTTATCAATGCAAGCCCCCCTCCCATGTGTCTGTCAGCTCGTTGTGCTGTGAGAGCTTGTGTGTTGCTGTGATGTTGAAAGCTATGCCACCAATGGCATAGCTATATCAGATACCAGCAGGGCCACCAGTGGTGGGCAGGTTTCAGCTGAGCTTCCAGACTAAGACACATTAGGGAGAAGGATCGGCAGCCCACTCCTGAAACATTTTGCCATTGAAAACCCTATGAATAACAGACAAGCACTGTCAAATATAATGCTGGAAAATGAGCCCTCCAGGCTGAAGGCATTCAAGAAATGACTGGGAAAGAGTTGCCTCCTCAAAGTAGAGTAGACCTTAATGATGAGAATGAAGTAAAGCCCCTGGGACTTCCTTTTGCTGATGTGGCACGATTCAGAATGAGAAGAAACATAGTGGCTGCAACATTGGGCTTAAACATAAAAAGATCATGTGCATGACACAGTCTCAGGTAGTGTTTTGTTTGGCTGTACTTAGGGTCGCTATGAGTCGGATCCAACTCAACAGCCCCTAACGATAACAACAATAGTCACCATCTAATTGAAGCCTTCCTCAGGCATGCTATCAGCTTTTACAAGACTTTCTGGCCACTTTTTAATCCCCCAACTTCCCTAACTTGTTGTTGTTGTTGTTGTTGTTGTTAGGTGCCGTGGAGTTGGTATCTGACTCATAGCGACCCTCATAGGGTTTTCAATAGCTGACTATTTTGGGATTGCCTTGGGAGTGGATTGCCAGGTCCTTCTCCCATTTTTGCGGTGCTGGGAATTGAACTTGGGACCTCAGAGACTGCAGCGCAGCGCTCTACCAACTGAGCTAAATCCCAGCCCTTCCCTAACTTACTGTATTTATTTCTTTAGGATCTGTCACTATCTACACTTTATATATTAAAAAACTTTACGTATGCATTAAGTATATAATCTTATTTATTATATATATATATCTTATATAATCTTATTTATTTTCTATCATCAGCCATTATAATATAAACTTCAAGAGACCAAGAATTTTGCTTTTTTACTCAATGCTGCGCACCTAGTATCTAGAATAGTAACTGCTACATAAAAACTCTAGATAAAAAATTGCTGAATAAATAAATGAATGACAAAAATGATCCAATTAATGATCCATGTATTTAATGATTTTCAGTTGCTCAGCCATGGTATTTGGCTGGAATCAGGGTTAGTACTATTCATTCATTCAACAGATTTGAGTGCATACCCAACTTATCTGAGGCTCTATATGTCAAGGTGGCTATTCCCATCCTCAAACTTACCAGACATATGGGAAATCATTTTATGATACTTCTTCCAAAGGAGAAACAGGAGTTACTTCACTTTCCTGGAAACAAAAGTTATGATCTTCCATTTTCAGTGATGATCTGACTGAAATCAAGTTTTCTTCTTTAGAAATACTAAAAGGCCTTACGTGTGACAAGCGTACTTTCTAATTCCTCTTTCTTGATGCATTTTCATTTCATCACATCTTCTGCCCTCCCAGTAAACAGAATTTATGCCAGTGGTGAAGTTCTCAGTGTCTTAATTTGAAAAGCTTTCATTAGCTTGAGGTCAGCCTCTTTGTGCCATAGTCATCTTTAATGGATCAAATAATGCATTTCTCATTTGTAATTAAGTAATATCTCAACAGGCTCTTCCTTCCTCCATAGATTCATGTGGAATTCATTTTTACACAGGGATAATTACACTCAACACTGAGGGTTGACATTCTGTGGTGAGGGATGTGATATTCACCAGTTCCTTGAAGGCGGATCATAAAGAAACTTACCCAGTAGAAATAAAGTTAAAATGTAAATATCTCACCCACGGATAGTTGGCTTCCCCACTTTAGAGATATTGCTGAGTCAATTATTTTTACCAAGATTATTTTTACACTACATCCAGTTGTAGAAAATGTCTGAGGAAGAAATATGTCCACTTTCCAATGATGCCTATGTAGTTTGCATGAGATTACATTTCATCTTCAGGGAAAGTCTAAGTTAAAGTGAAACTAGAGATATTTTCCCTTATGTCTGTATTATTTTTTGCTTAGCTTCAGGCCTCGGTGTCATAGCTCCCTAGTGCCTATAGGAAAAAACGCAATGTCCTCTGCTTGGTGCTTTGCTGACTGTGTGTCCTGCCATCGTCATCTCTTTCCCGTTCCCCACATTGTCCTACACAGAGCTACTCACCCACCAGTCACACAGCATTACTCATCCACTATTCACACAGATCTTCTCACTGCCTTCTAACATGCCCGAGTCACCGTTGGCGGACTCTCCTTAGTGACTTTTTTACTTTCTTCTACAATAGTAGAACTATAATTTTTTTTAGGTATTTGCATATCATGTTTTTTTTTGGGGGGGTGAAGCTCTAGAATGTGTGTTTTGATTAGTCCATGACCAGCCTGCTAGATCCATATCCTTTTGTAATTGATTAGTTTGGACATGGGTACGTGATAATCCTGGCCAATGAAGAGGAAAGAGAAGCCTGTTGGGGATTTCTTGACATTTTTCCTGAGTCTTAAAAGGAAACACACAAACAAAGGCAACAACCCCCTTCATTTCTGCTTCTGAACAGGGCTATGAAGGAAGAAATACGAAAAGCAGCATCAGCAGCACATGCCTATGACAGCTGTGACATGTTTGGGGTGGTAGAGCAGAAAGATGGAGGAACTTGGCATCCTGAGTAGGTCATTACACCCCTGGCTTAAGCAATCATAATAACAATTGTATTTTAAACCTAAGTGTCAGGCACTGTTATGAGCATCTAAAATATGTTAACTCATGGAGTCCTCACAACTATGTTATAAGGTGGTCATTATTATTCTCATTTTATAAATGTGCATACGTAATGACTGAAGTCACTCTCCTTGTCTATTTGTTTTCTCAGCTTTTTATTATAGAAAATTTAAAGCATATACTAAAGTAGAGAATAGTGTAATGAATCCCCCTGCACCCATCAATCATCCAGTTTAAACAATTAGCAATTCATGGCCAGTCTTGGCTCATTTATGCCCCTGTCTACTTACTTTTCCTCTGCCCCACATTATTTTGAAGCAAATCCCAGACCTCATATCATTTCATTCTGGAATATTTCATGCATGACAAAAACTAAAAGCTACTTTTATGTGGGTCTTCTGTTACAACACAAACTAGCCACTAAATATTAATAACTTTTTCTTCATAAAATTTGAAAATGTGGAAAAGCTGAAGGCAAAATATAAAAATCACCTATAATTTGATTTCCTAGAAATAACAACTGCTATGTACTTCATGTTTATGTCTCCTCTAACCCATATATTGGAACCTAATTCCCAATGTGAGGGCATTTGGAGGTGGGGCTTTTGGAAAGGGATTGGGTCATAAGGGCACAGCCCACATGAATGAGATTAGTGCCTTTATAAAAGGGGACCTAGGGAACTCTCTTGCCACTTCTAATATGTGAGTTTACAATGAGAAGATGGGGGCGTTGTTGTTCTGTGAACAGGAAGAGGACCTTCATCAGATATAAAATCTTCTGGCACTTTGATCTTGGACTTTACATCCTCCAGAACAGTGAGGGATAAATTTTTGTTTTTTATGTGCCACCCAACTCTGGTATGCTGATACAGCATCCTGAACTGATGAGGGCAACAACTAACAGTAGTGTAATTCCTTTCAGTATTTTATATGTGTGTTAGTCAGACTTTTCCTCCCTGTGACGAATACCTGAGAGAAACAGCCAACAGGAGAGAAGATTTATTTTGGCTCATGGTTTCTGAGGTTTTACTCCATGGTTGTTTGGCTCTGTTGCTTATGGGCCATGAGTGGCAGGGGAGAACACCATGTGGGGAACCTGTGGTGGGAGTGACACGGCTGGTGAGACCCAGAGAGAGTGTGAAAAAGCATGCCTGGGCTGGCCGGCTTCTTCTACTTTTGTTCTCCCTGGGCCTCCACCCTATTGTATAGTGCTGCCCACATTTAGGGCAGGTTTTTCCCCATCAGTTGCTCTCCAACATGCCAACTGTCTTGAAAATGCCCTCTCACACACACAGAAGTGTGTTTTACTAATCTCCTAGGTATCTTGCCATCCAATCAAGATGAACCATCACAGTATGTTTATACTGAATGTGAAATTATATATTTCTACTTATGACCTGAGCATTTACCATTTTCATTTCAGTTTCCATGATTCTTGGGTGTAGGGCTCCCTCTATCCCTTCTCCTTCTAGAAACTTGAATCTGTCCTTGAAGACTTGCCTTCAGTGTCATTGCTCTGACTCAGCTGTGCTCCTGTTGTACTTTATTCAACACTGCCACAATGGTAGTTTAATAGCATGTGACAGATATCTGTTTACCTATGTCCTGACTAGACCAGAGTACACTAAGGCAGGGGCTGATTTTGAGTTGCTTTTGGATCTCTGGTGCCTATATTATTATAAAAAAAAAACAACAATCTGGCAAACCACATTATTATAAGATGATATTGAACATAGAAATGCCTGCATCATGCAGTATTCCCAGTGCAAGGGTTCAGTGGAGAATTTTTCCTCTGATCCCAAGGACAGTCAAAACTATCTAGTTCCAGAAACACAGGTGTGCTTTCTTTGGAAAAGGTTGCCAACATTTGTAATATGAGTTTGTGTCTCCATTTTGCACTGGTCACAACATGGCTCAAAGCTAAAGTCTTGGTCCTAACTTTGGTAAGTATTTATAGTTTTTATTTTTTTATATTTATTTTTATTCAATTCATTATTTTTTGTTTTTTAGAGTACTAGCACTAGGGGGCCTGCAGGCATAGCCCTGTGGCATCCGATCCTGGCAGATCTCGGAAGCTAAGCAGGGTCAGGCCTGGTTAGTACTTGGATGGGAGACCATCTGGAAACACCAGGTGCTGTAGGCTTGGGAGACAGACCTGGCAACCCATTCCCAAAAATTAATCCGCCATTGAAAACGATATGAACAGCAAAGAAGCACTGACAATAGTGTTTCACCTGTTGTACATAGGGTCTCTATGAGTTGGATACTGACTCAAGGGCACCTAACAACAACAACAACAGTACTAGGGGGGCCTGCAGCTGTATCACTATGGCTTCTGATCCCATTAGATCTTAGAAGCTAAGCAAGGTCGGACCTGCTTAGTACTTGGATGGGAGACCGCCGGGGAACACCATGTGCTATGGGTTTGGGAGAAGGACCCAGCAACCCACTCCCAAAAAGCAACCGGACATTGAAAACCCTATGAATAGTAGAGGAGCACTGACAATACTGTTTCATCTGTTGTATGTAGGGTTGCTATGAGTCGGACACTGACTCGATGCCACCTAACAATAATGACAGTACTAGGGCACTAAACCCAGGGCCTTGTGCATACTTTATAAGTGCTGTACCAGTGAGCTGTACTCCTAACTCCTTTTTTACTTTTTTATCTCAAGACAGAGTCTTGCTAAGTTATGCAGGCTGCATCTAGCCTTGAATTTGTAATCTTCCTCTCTCCAAGTCCCTGGCATTACAGGTGTGCACCACTGTTCCTGGCCTTGTGTTTATAGTTTTTAAAACCTTAGATTTCTCACTAGTTTTTAATTTTGTTTTCTATTGAAAAAGAAAAAAAGAAAAGAGGAAGAAAATCGTATGGTATCAGGACAGAACCATTTTCAATCTGTTAATTCATGAGCTTTCATCTCATTCTTCCGTGAGGGTAGCACACAGACTCTGCCTGCTTGATTCAGAGATGGTAAGATTATGTTTATCTTTCCTTTCTAGATTTGCTTAGAAATCTCCAAAGCCTTTGAGGGGGTTAAAATAGGGTCCTGGAC
Organism: Pedetes capensis; assembly: GCA_007922755.1. Lineage (NCBI taxonomy): Eukaryota > Metazoa > Chordata > Mammalia > Rodentia > Pedetidae > Pedetes > Pedetes capensis. Next base: position 68,027 of record VMDO01010886.1, read on the forward strand.
GGAGAAAAAGGGCTGCTGAGGGAAACTTCTAAAGAGGAGGAATTCTCCAAGGTCAACAAGAGACTCCAAGAATATCTTCAGATCTGTGGGATTAGAGAAAGCAAAGGGAAGCAGAGCTGCAGAAAAGTGGCAAGACTCTGGATGAGAAGAGTGGCCAGCCCGCATGCTGGCCAAGGTCTCCGAGCAAACATGGCTGTGATGGGCAGAGCCACAAATCTGTGTGGACTGCCTCCATAGCTATGTCCTGTTCTCAGGGCAGAATGAGCATCCAAGGGCTCCTCAGTGCATGGAGGGTGTAGACCTTGGAGATTTTTACTAATGTGCAAGTGGGGACCCCCAAAATGGCTGAGGCTGAGTGTCCCACCTACCAATAAGGAGTTAGCTTGGATTGGAAAAGATGCTTGATTTATAGGAAACAAAAGAAACACAATATTTTTTACATATCTGAATTTTTAGACTGGGATTTACATTCACAACAGGACTTACTGAATTTGTGAAAGTCACTTCAAATCCCTTTTGCAAAAAAGTAGCATAAAAACAGGGGAGAGAATTGTCATTATCATGTGTGGTTTGAAGGCAAATCTGTCATCATTTTACTTCAAGCTCTTAATTTTTCCTTTGAACATCTCTAGCTGCCTCACAACCATTCTGGTAGCACCCAGCCTTGCCTGTTTCAATGCACCCCTCCCCCAGGGATCAGAGTAGTCTTTTGCAAATGCAGATCAGTTTGGGTTACTTCTTTGCTTAAAATTCTCCATTAAATTCCATTTAGCCTTAGGATAAAGTTCACTTTTCCAAAAGCCTTCATTGTGTGCTTCTTGTCTGCCTTTTAAAAAGTTTCCCCACTCCTACTCAAACTTGACTCTCAAAAAATCATATCTGAATTGCAGTTTCATGAATGCACCATCTTCCTCTTTCCCTCTAGCTCTTCCTCTAGTTCTAGTGCTCTATTTGTTGTCATAATGCTTCCCATGGCCTAACTCCCTCTCTTTCAGAACTGTTCTCAGGTATCATTGTCATCTTGGCAGCCTTTTCTGACTCTGCTATCTCTACATGGCTTAGGTATGGTGTTCCTGCTGTGCATCCCCCAGGCTGCCTAGGGCAATACATACATCCCATATCTACGATTTGAACTGCATACATCATGGTGCTCAAGAATATGTGATGTAGGTCAATACAAATGGACTAAAAATCACATGTAATTGTTCTAACAAGATAGAAACAAAGACCACTACAAGAAAAGTTTCTATCTTAAACAGAAAGGGAACCCAAGGACATATAGAAAAATACTATATAGTAAAAGATAGAGAAGACTTGGATGGGAAACTTAGATAGGAAGGGGGGAGGGGGGAAACATAGAGGAGCGT
>VMDO01010887.1:0-15295 GCA_007922755.1 Pedetes capensis
AGGACAACTTCTTTAAAAACATACACTCGCAATCACAAACGGACAGATGCCTTCTGATATGTAAACACAGTAATTTAATCCTTGAATTTTTCCTCCAGTGACAGAAAAGGAAAAGATATGTGGTGGAGAGTGAGGCCAGGGCAGAGTTCTTAACTAAATGAATTGGAATCTGAAGTATCCATGTTTATCTTCATATAAATATGCATACAGACATATGTATATAAATATGCATGCTTATAGATACATGTATATAAATATCCATGTACATATATATGGCATGAAATTTGAGGGGGGCCATGGGGATAAGACAGGGGATTAGTAGAATGGAAGAAGAAAGAACAAGAGCTGAAAATGGCAGCAGTTATATGAGCAAGAGTGCAATGATATACCTATATGAACATAAATTGAAACTCCTTATTTTATCTATTAACTAAGATGACATTTTAAAAAAATGGCAAGATGTCCAAAAGTTAAAAAACCCAAATAATGGTATAGTTATTTTCAACCATTTAGTCAATATTTTCTGAGCTCCCATATTGTGCTTGTTGCCATGTAAGCCCTGGAATAGAGCAGAGAACCAAAAAGACATTCTTCTCACCTTCATAAATCGATTTCCATAGCAGTATGTTAATTATGAGCAGTGTTTCTATAAAAGATAATTGTCGAATTATAGAATAACATTGATAAAATAAAACTTCTGATCTGTCCTAAATGCCATACAAGGCCACACAATGGAAAGGCAGAGACACAAAAGAAGTCAATCTCATCTAACAACTTCAGGTCAAATCAACAAAAGCCTTCTACACATTCCTGAGTACAGTATGTTGAGATCTTGATTCAAAACCCCATAGGATGGACCATCAAGGATAACATGAGTGAATTTTATAGACAATTGGCTCTAAGCAAGGCAGAAACAACAAATATTTCTCCTTAAGGTCTTCCTTACTATTTCCATACTTTCTCTCCTTTATGTTACCCTACCACTGCAGCCATAGCCCTGTAGCAACTGATCCTGTCAGATCTCAGAGGCTAAGCAGGGTCGGGCCTAGTTAGTACTTGGATGAGAGACCTCCTGGGAATACCAGGTGCTGTAGGCTTGGGAAACGGACCCAGCAACCCATTCCCAAAAATTAATCTGCCATTGAAAACCCTATGAACAGCAGAGGAGTAGGATACTGACTCCAGGGCACCTAACAACAACAACAAACTCCTATTCTCTACAGCCAGTGCATATTCAAAGTAACCAAAATCTGTGCTTCCTTTCACAAAATTTCAATTATTCGGAAAACACTTGCTTTTAGCTCCTTTGGGTATATCTCCAACTGCTCTCTAGCTTTTTTCTGATAGTTATGGGAACTTGGCTTAGGGTGTGGTGCTTCTCTGGACAGCATCTGTAAAAGCCAATAAGCCCTTTTACTTCACCAAACCCTCACTCTCAAGAGTTTTAATTTAGCAACCTGTTGTGTAATCTCAGCACTCAGGAGGGGGAGCAGGAAGATCTTGAGTATGAGGCCAACATGGGCTCCATAGAAAATCAAGGCCAGCATGGGATATATAGTGAGACCATGTGTCAAAAAAAAAAAAAAAACGTGGTTAGGTACTAAATGAACCATACTATATAGCAAATATGCAAACAATACAATGAACTTGGTATATTTTAGAAAATGTGAAAGAAATTGAGTTAAAAAAGATATACTGAGTTTAGAAATTAGTCTTGGGTAAACTATTTTTAAAGATATTCCCCAATTGTTAATGTGCATTTTCTCATGATTTATTTAAATGATTTAATAAGAATGAAGATCAAACACTAAAAAAATGCTTTCATCTATTCATTTGTTTCTATATCCCTTTGATTTCTTTCTCTTGTCTCATTGATCTGGTTAGGAATTCCATTGAAATATTGAATAATAGAAGAGAGAGTGGACATCGTTGTCTTTTTCCTGATCTTAGATGGAATAGTTTCAATTTTTCACCATTTAATATGCCATTGTCTCTTGGTTTGTCATACATATTGTCTGTAGGCTTTTATGATGGTGAGGTATTAAACTGTTATGCCCACTTTTTCCAGAGTTTTATCATGAAAGGATGTTGCACTTTGTCAAAGGACTTCTGAGCTTCAAGATGATCTTGTGATTTTTGTCTACAAGTCTCTTGATAATTAAAGCTGTTCTTTACTCTTCTTTCTGTTTAGAGTGGAGAACTTTGTGAACTTCTCTATTTTCTTACCTTGTTGATGCATGGCTGTTAACTGTCTGCCATCTTAACTGAAACCTCAAAGCATTGACTATTTCCCCTATCCTTGAAATACACTTGCCTGTGACTTGCTTCAGTCAATCAAATGAATTGGATGTGATGGTTGTTAGTTCTGTGGCCAGGATTCAAAAAAGCTTCTTACATTATTCTTTCTTTGAATCCCGTCATCACCATGAGCAATATGATTTTTTAAAGTTAATCTTTATGTTGCTAATTATTTCAAAGAATACACATATTGAACCTTTGGACAGAAAAGAGAAAAATGAAAACTTACCTACAATTCTTATGTTGTTGTTGTTAGGTGCCCTGGAGTCTGTATCCAACTCATAGCGACCCTACATACAACAGGGACAACACTATTGTCAGCACTTCTCAGCTATTCATAGGATTCTCAATGGCAGATTGATTTTGGGGAGTGGGTTGCCAGGTCATCTCCTAAGCCTACAGCATCTGGTGTTCCCACGCGGTCTCCCATCCAAGTACTAACCAGGCCTGACTCTACTTAGCTTCTGAGATCTGACGGGATCGGATGCCACAGGGCTATGGCTGCAGGCACACAATTCTTATAGGAGTAATCTAAATTGCCCCTTTTTATGTCTTAGTGTTGATTATTTCCATGATGAGCTACCCCAAAATATGACACCTTGATATTTTAGAAAGCAAAAAAAGAAATAAGACTGCTATCATCTTTCTCTTGCCCTTCCGGAAGCAGGTCATAAAATTTAGAAGGGTCACTCTGAATTTCTCCCTCCTTTCTACCCACAAATAGATCTTAAAACCCTGATGCAACAGGTCTTCTCCCACTACCCAGAAAAGAAAGAAGACATATCTTTATTTCTGAAGACCCGGGGACAGAGAATAATCTGAAAAAAAACAAACTCAGTAAGTTGTCCACATTTTATTCCCATTAGATAACATTCTCTTACTCCAGTCATATTTCTCTACAACTGTCCACTCTTCATCAACCATAAGCATGAAAATATACAGGTTTCCCTATTTCTTTGGTACTTAACTACTTCATGAAAATTCTCATGTCTGACATCTTTGTGTTGTTGTTAAGTGCCATGGTGTCCTGTCCAACTCATAATAACTTTCATAGAGATTTCAATGGCTGCTTGTTTTGGGATTGCTTCAGGAGTGAATTTCCACATTCTTCTGTTTTTATAGTGCTGGAGATTGAACACAGGGCCTCAGAGAGCACAGAGCAGCAGGTAAACCTCTGCCCATGTCCCATAACACATTAAATTCATAAGTGTTTATACATTATATTTTGATATAGGTCCTTACCCATGATGGGTGAAGAAAAGATTTCTGTTCCCCTACAGTGAATCTGTGTGTGGATGATGACAATTACTGATGAACCACTCTAAGGTAGGTGGGATGGAAGCCTTCTGTGTTCAGGAAGTGGATTGATCCTTGTTATATAATGACAGAGATTGATCCAACTGTTTTCCGGTACCCACTGAGAAATTTTATATGAAGAATAGGATAATATGACTAGGTCAAGGGTTTTTCTTACAAGAAAATTATTGAGACTCTAAGATTTTAAGTTTAAACAAAAGTATTTAAATTTTATGCAATTTGAGATAGTACCGAGTAAGCATAATTCATAAAAGAGAAACCCAATGACTGCAAGGAGAAAATTGTTAATAAGAAAGAAGATTTCTAGTTGTTGAATTCAACATTTAGGAAGATCCAAGAATCCTTACTTGACACCAAATATATGATTTTGGTAAAAATTATGGGTACATCTGCATCTACAATTGAATGAGTTTTATTAAAAAGAAAAAAAATTTTTGAGTGAGATGTAATGTTGTCTGGCTTCAGTATGGAGCACCTCTAGTGTCAGGAATGCTAGGGAAAGACAAAGTGTTTTTCTGACTCAAGTAACATAAAATGTGACTTTAGATGATCCAAAATAAGAGTCAGGGAGAATGCTTCTGTTAGTGGATGAAAATCTTAGTAAAAATGACAGTTCCCACAATATACAAAGTCTGTAGAATCACTTCCAGCATTGAACAGTACTTTTCTTGAACAAGTGAATCCTAGCAGAAAAATCATGTGATACTGACAGCTGCAAGGGGAGAGGAAGAAAGAGTCCTTGAGAAGCAGACTAGACATTGCAATTCCCTCTGCATGAATCCATAGATCTTGGCATATCTCCAATAATAGAATCACAACTGTGATTCTTTAATCTTATCATCAGAGGGAAACTCCATGGAAGAGAGGTATATTTAGAAGATTTAGACTTATTATGTGTGATTGTGCACACATGTGTGTCTCTTTAATAAAAGGAATATAGTTTTCAAGTAATAAATTGAGCAATATGAATCAAAATGGAGTTTATGTGTTAGTGATATTTATTTCACTGTCAAATTTTTATGTGACTCAGAGTAAATTTGAAATTTTCAGCCAATTATTTATAAAAACTATGTTTATGAACCACGATTTCACAAATGTAATGCAGTCTCATTTTTAAATGCATATTTTCAAGAAGTAATGGAAAATGGTATAATTTTATATAATTGTTTATGAGTAATTTGCATTTGCATAATCTACTGGGCTGGAGTTTAGCTCAGTTGATAGAATGCTGCTCTCTACTCTCTGAGGATGTAGGTTTGATCTTCAGCAACACAAAAATGGGAGAAGGATATGACAATCCACTCCCAAAGCAATACCAAAACTATCAACCATTGAAAACTCTATGTAGGTCACCATGAGTCAGACCAGACTCAGTGTCACATAATAACAACAACATGGAGATGCAGGTGTCCCTGTGGTATGATGACTCATCTCCTTTTGGGTATATTCCCACTAGTGTTATAGCTGGGTCATATGGTAGATCTATTTTTAATGTTTGAAGATACCTTCATGTTGATTTCCAAAGTGGTTGAACTAATTTACAGCTCCACCAGCAGTGTAAGAGGGCTCCTTTTCCTCCACAACCTCACCAGTATTTGTTGTTATTTGTTTCATTGATCTTGGCCATTCTTACTGGTATAAGGTGGAATCTCAGAGTTATTTTGATTTGCAGTTCCCTAATGGCTAGGGATGTTGAGCATTTTTTCGTGTGTTTCATAGCTTTATGGGCCTCTTCATTTGAGAATGCTCTGTTCAGTTCCTTTGCCCATTTATGTATTGGGTTATTTGTTTTCTTGGGTATTATTTTCTTGAGTTCTTTATAAATTCTGGAAATTAGACCTCTGTATGATGTATAAGATGCAAAGATTTTTTCCCATTCAGTGGGATTTCCTTGACTCTGTTGATTGTTTCTTTTGCTGTACAGAAGCTTTGTAATTTCATGTAATCCCATTTACCTATTCTTGTTGCAATTCCTTGAGCAATCAGAGACATCTGCATCTCCATGTTCAATGCAGCACTTTTCATAATTGCAAGGACATGGAATCAACAAAAGTGGCCATCAACAGAAGAATGGATAAAAAATAAAAAGTATGGTACATATACACAATGGAATACTACTCAGCAATCAAAAAGAAAGAAAGAAAGAAAGAAAGAAAGAAAGAAAGGAAGGAAGCCATTTGCAGCAAAATGGATGAAATTGGAGAAAATTATTTTAAATGAACTAACACAAGCCCAAAAAGAGTAGCACCACATGTTCTCACTCATGTGTGGGAGCTGAATCAAAATTAAAAAAAGGGAAAAATCCTATTCAGAATTTGGAACATAATAAATAACTAAAGTCAACTTAGCAGAGAAGGGATAATTTAGGGAGTGCAAAAGAAGGAGGGAGGAATCTAGCAAAAGGAATAAATGATGTGAGAAGAAAGAAGGGAGAGGAGGAGCAAGGAGGAGTGAGGAATGAGAGAGAAGGCAATCTCAAAGTAAACAGCCCAACTTTAATAGTTTGGGAAATAATTATAGTAATACCAATAATACAAAAGAATGATAATAATACAAATGGGCTAGAAAATTCATGTAATATTACTGACAATGTAAAAAGGTAGATCACTACAGAAAAAGTTTCGACTTTAAACATAATTGGGATCCAAGGATATATAGAAAAATATTCTCAAAAAAGACATGCAAGTGGAAGAGAGGCCTTTGGTGGGGGGGGTGTTACAGGGGAGGAAGTGCACAAGAGGATAAGGGGGAACTTAACTGTGCAATGTACAACAAAATGCATGTACGGAAATGTCACAATGAAATGCATGTCAGAATGAAACACATTATATTGTACATTAAAAATTTCCAAATAAAAAATAGCATAATCTACTATGTAGCATAACTTTTTCAATTCTCAAAAAATATGTACATATTCCAGAAATCATCCCAAATTATTTTCTCTTGGTTTTGATATGAAACCACCACACTCTGCCAAGATGAATATCTGTATGTGAAACAATATAAATATATGATTAAATAGATCATAGTCTGTGCATCACCAAATACTTGAAAAGAATTATGAAAAAGAACTAGAAATAGTATCATAAGTATGATCTTGTTTAAGTTAATAATTATTTGAATTTAGATTATTATACATTTCATGAGGAATAAATATTCCATTCAAAAACAGAAAAACAATCCAAAATTGAACTATTGGTTTATATAATTTAGTGTAACAATACATTTGAAATGGGAAAAAATTATTAGCTCAGTAAAGGAAGAGTTCAACTAGGCCAAGCACTAGTCATCTGGAATTACATCCCTGAACTGATAGATTTCTTTGAATTGAAAATGTGAATGAAGTTGCAATAATTTGCTAACTCAAAGTTATTAATGATAAATTGTCTAAGGAGTTAAAATGTTAAAATGAAATTTTGTCTGAAAATGTAACTATCATTGATGATGTTGTTGCTGATGTTAGGTGCCCTCAAGTCGGGATCTGACTCATAGCGAACCTCATAGGGTTTTCAATGGCTGACTGTTTCGGGATTGCCTTGGGAGTGGATTGCCAGGCCCTTCTCCCATTTTTGCAGTGCTGGGAATTGAACTCGGGACCTCAGTAACTATCATATGCATTATCTATTTTTATGTGCTTTTCATAACTAGTACCAGATTTAATGGTACTATTTAATGACAGGGACTTTTGCAATTCATTACAATCTCTTAAGTTACAAAATTAAGTCCCTTTCATATTTAGCAACATAATGTTGTATCTTTTCATATAGAACCTTAGTTCTTCTGGGGAAATGAAAAGAAAGAAAGAAAGAGAAAGAAAGAAAGAAAAGAGGAAGAAAGAAAGAAAGAAAGAAGACAGGAAGGAAGAAAAGAAAAGAGAAAGAAAAGAAAGAAGAAAAGGAAGGAAGGAAAGAAATAAGAAAGGACAGAAGGTAAAAAGGAAGGAAGGAAAGAAGGATAGAAAAGAAATATATCCAGTTGGGTGAATAATAATAGTGATTAATCCATCCTAATTAATATAGAAATCAGAGCTGCAGACTAGCTAGAAATGTAGTGTTTAGGTTTAACAATGTACTGAAATAAGATGGAAGGCAATGATTAGTTTCAAAAGGGTCTTGGAGTCAAAACATGACTGCTCTACTTTCCAGAAGAAATGTGTCTTCTCTCATTTACCACTGAAGATAGCTGCCCAATGTAATGTGCTGAGGTTTGTTTAATTATTATAACTATCAGCCACTACTCCATGGAGAATTTTAACAAATCTTGGGCAGTTAGTGATAGTACATATTTATATTAGTGATAGCAGTCCTTTAAATTAATTCCTTATTCTAGTGCCAAGGATAATCTTTTTCTAAAGCCACTGGAACACAATAAGCATATTTATTAGCATTGATTTCCTGTTAGCTTTTTAATAATATTTTATGCTAATATTTCATGTATTTCTTAGACAAATCTGAAACTTTTTTAAATGATGATTTTATTTGCATTGCAAAGGCTAATATCTCCCAGGTTATTTTCACTTTTTATAAATTCTAAGTAATGTCTAAGTAATTACTTAAATATGTCTAAGTAATTACTTAAAAATTCATAATTGGCCATTCCAATTTGAATTTTATGATCTTTTCTGTAGATATTAGCATTTTTCTTCAGATAATACTGCTTACTAACTTTCAAGCCAAATGATGCAGCAACACTAAAATTAGGTGTGGATGTTTGTATATATGTGTACACAAATCCTTTCCCCTCAAAACTCTTAAAGGTATAAAATCACATATTTTAATTAAGTAGGATTTTTGTACTGAGGGTAAAACAGATTTAATTGGTTTCCTCATATACCTTCATAAATCGCTGTGTACTCAAATTGATGGTTAATTTAGATATTGGTTTATATATCTAATATAAAACAAATGCTCACTGAAATATTGTACAATTCCCCACTCATTCTAACCTCTATTTACACTTCTGACACTATCAGATAGTATTAGAAACATTGAGAATAAGATGTACATAGGGATTCTTTGAGTTGTTATTTTTTACCTAACAAAAGAGAAAAGATCTTGAGATTGTTTTTTATAATAAAATTTTATAAATTCAGACTAATTTTTTGTAATCTATTTAGATGATGAATTATTGCATCATTTTATCTGTCCATTTACTCCACAATGACTAATTTTTATTTTTAATGTGTCCTTTACTATGTCTTCCCTACAGAAAAAAAATGTACCTGTAAAACATACTTTTGACTTCACAATGATTATGGACTAGAAGAGTAATCAAACGTATCATCAAATGTAGTAAAGGGTGATATATACTATGGGAATAGAATATGGGAATACAGAGAATGAGAATGAAGGTACAGGAGGATTCCATGGAGGAGTAAATGTTTCATAAGAATGTTAAACATTAGATTATGAGAAACACTAGACAAAGAAATTAGCATAAGTGAAAAGAACATTGAAACATTCTGGTGTACTTCAGAATAAAAAGTATAGTCATGGACCACAAAATACTGTTTTGATCAACAATAGACCACTTAAATTTTAGTTCATTAGATTATGAGGGAATTAAAAATTTTCAATCACCTAGTGACATCATAGTGATCATAACTTTATAGTACAGCTCATTATTCACATGTTTGTGATCAAGTTGACATAAGTGAACATAGTGGGGTCTATGTTGTATAAGATCATAGCATATATAATTATGTACAATGCATAATATTTGATGAAAATCAATTACTATGTTACTAGTTTATGTAGAGTGTGCCTATTTTACTTATTTAAAAAATGTTTACTATAACACAGTATGCCAAGTCAAGCAAGTAGTAGCCTCATAGATCTCATGTTGACTGCATGTCTTGATTACACCAAAAGGCCATGTTGACTGACTGATTTATATCATCTTGGTTTGTACACACTCTTTGATGTTCACACAATGAGGAAATCACCCAACAATGCATTTCTCAGAATGGATCCCTGTTTTTAAACAATGTATGACTGTGTTAACCTAGCTCAGTGCACCTCAGTGTGTGTCAATATATGTGTGAGACAGAAAAAGAGACACACTCATAGAATACCAGTCAAAAATATGCCTAAATATAAAAATCAAAATATATATTATGATAGCTTCTGGATTATCATACCAAATTAAGAAATTGGGACCCATAAAATTTACTGAACAAGAAAAAACTGTGGCTATAAAAGTAAAAATATACAGAACTATTTCCATTTTTCCAAGATTTGTATATTTTAGGTAGTTTTCTTACATATTATGTCCTACACAAAATAATTTTATACAGTCAGAAATATCATTGGAAAATTTAAATACCACTGCTAACTCCACCACTTTCTTAATCTGAATTGGCTAGTGTGATTTGAAAGACTATGGATGCAGGAATTGAAGTGCTTTGTTTGTTTCCTAGATTTTTCATCTGCTGGCTTTGTGAACTTGAGCAGTTACTTAATTATTTTGTGCCTTGGTTTTCATATTAATCTCTACTTCATGAGAATATTGTAACATACATCAAAAATGTGCCTGGTATATGATATAAAATTAATACATAAGATTCACTAATATAGAAGTGATCTTTCCTTCATAATAGAGCAGTAATTATAAGAAAACATTTTCTTTTTTAATTATCGGTAAAACCACTTTCAAGGTTCACAAGAAGAAAAGAGAGAAGAGACAGTTATTACTATTAGGGATGCAAATGGCTTACAGAGTCCACAGAAAATCATAAGCATACAAGGAATTCCATGAATAACTACAGACATAAATTCAACAACTTAGATGAAAATAATCAGGTCTTGAAAACCTATGCAGTACACAAATTCACCTAAAATAAAGTATATAATATGAATAATCTCATTTATAACTAGTCAATGAATTGAATTTACACTTTTAAAGCTTTAAAAAAAAGAAATATTCCTGACAAAATTTGGCCAAGTTACTAATAAAAAAATAACACACTTGATATAAGTTTTTTCCCAATGAAATAGAAGAAGGACTACTTTCCAACTCATTTTATAAGACCAGGATCACCCTGAAAACATAACCAAAGACCTTACACAAAGAAAAAGAACTACAAATCAATATTCTCCACCAACATAGATTCAATAACAAAATATTAGCAAATTGAATCTAAAAGTGTATAAAAAGAATATTACAGTCATGTGAGATTAATCTCAAGAACTCAAGCCTAGTTTAATTCAAAAATCAATCAATGTAATCTACCATAACAACAGATAAGAATAAAAGAGACATGATGATGCCAATTGATGCAGAAAAAGCACTTGGAAAAATTCAATATCCATTCATGATAAACAGTAAAAATAGAAGAATAATCCTGAACTATCAAAAGGCATCTAGAAAAAACTACAACTAAATGAAACTAAATGGTAAAAATTTAGTATTTTTCCTCCTAATATTGGAAGTAAGTCAAAAGTTTCACTCTCACTACTTCTATTTGACACCTGAAGTCCTAGACAAATTGCTATGTAAAAGAGGCCCACCTGAAACGTTATACACTATATATGTCATTGATATGACATTTTGGAAAAGGCAACACTACAGAAGAAGTAAGAATATCAGTGGTTTTTAGGAGTTTGGGGTGAAATCTAGGGAATATTTTAGGGCAAGGAAATGAATTTATATGACAGTAATATGAAAGATATACAACACTATATTTGAAAATGCACACAGACTCTTGTAGGACAATTGAAAGCCAAAATGTATTCAGGTTGTTGTGGATGCCAGGAAGTAAGGCAGAATGTGAACAAAAAGATCTAACTGGATTACAAATATATGAGATAATCCACCAAAAGGGATGAAATGAAACAATAGCAACAATTAAAAAGAGAACTATAAAAATAAAGCTGGTAGGAACTCCATAAATATGATCTACTAGATGATGTAGCTCAGTTGGTAGAGCGCTGCTCTGCAATCTCTGAGGTCCCAGGTTCGTTTCCCAGCACCATAAAATTGGGAGAAGGACATGGGAATAATCCACACCCAAGGCAATCCAAACACAATCAGTGATTGAAAGCCCTATAAGGGTCACTATGAGTCAGACATGACTGGAAGGCACCTAACAACAACAACAAGTTGTGTTTCATGAGGTTTCTTTTTAGCAATTTAACAGTACTCAAACCATTACATGTGTATAAAGGAATTGAACAGTTGGGCAAGTATGTAACAAATGGTAGGAACTAGATTTCTTCTTGGTGGAGTAGAAGATAAACAAGGAGAAAGAATGATCCATGTGATGATTAATTAAAATTGGAAACATCAGCAATAATTCACTTGGCTCTACATAAATGCAGATTGTAATACATAAAAATTTATCTAATACATGCATATGCATAGATCAGTATATAACCAAATATTTCATTCCTCTGTCAGCTGAGAGAATGGTATTCCAATGAGCACAGCTAGCAAGGAATATATTGGAGTCACCATTTTCTGAAAAGAATAAATAAATAAAATGAACCAGAGATCCTTGTGGATTGGTTGATTGTGAAATTGGATGAGGATATACGAAATTTTTAGTGCCAAAATAAGAAAATGGTAAAAAAAAAAATCAACAGTGATGTTTATGTGACAAAAAAGACACAGGAGTAAACTGAAAGAACACTAATTCATCAAATCTCAAAGATTTGAGATTCATCAATCTCAAAGAATATGAGTCATGAAATAAATAAAAATGTGAGTTTATAGCCACAGGTAAAAAGTACACAGCCATAAGTTCTTCCCGATGTAACATATAATTATTTGAATAAGTAAATAAGCACAGAAAAACATTTATGTTAAATAACCCTACATAATTGACATAGATATTTTTGCTTTTATGGATGTAATGCAAATTTATCTTCTCTTTAATTGTGAGTGTACGTAGTGATATTTTCCCTAAAAAATATAGTATGGAAAGAGAAAAGGGATAATTTTACATAGAAGAAACAAGATAAACTACCTTAGCCAGACGATCCAGGTTAATGTGAATACTGATCATGTGATAAATCTTGTTAATAGCATGTGCCCTTATGATATGATAAGAATAGTACTTTATCTCTGTAGTTTTCCTCCCCAAACAAATAATTCAGTATAATATGAAGAAAATGTCAGGTGACTCACAATTGAAGAATATTCTGCAAATTTGTACTGCTTAATAATTCCTAGGCCATAGAAAATAACAAACTTCTAAAAAACTCCCAAAAGAAGTAGATGAGATGGCTAAATGTATTGTGATGTCTTTGATGAGATCATGAAAAAGGATATTACATTATGGCCAATGAAATATCAATAGGGAAAGAATTTTAGGTACTATATCAATATTGGCTCATTAATGTTGACAAGTGTACTATATTCATATGTGATGTTAATAGTAGGTGAAAATGGGTGTGGGTATATGAAGACTCTCCACCCTACTTTTACAATTTCTTTTATAAATGTAAAGCTACTCTGAAGTAAAAAAAAATTGTTAAGGATGGTCAGAACTTTTCTCCTTCAAATATCTGCAAATAGAATAGGAGTAGGAATATTTGTAAAACTAGATATCCAGCAAAGTACTGCTAATCAAAATTGTTAAAGAATTACAAAAACTCATCTCTAAGAACACAATCCAATTTAAACAGGGAAATAATTTTAACAAGTATTTTATTAAATAGGATATATGAATGCCAAATAAGCACATGAAAACATATTTGACATTGTTTATCATCAGAAACATGTGTAGCAAAGCTTCAATACCACAGCTTTTAGAATGACCAAAATTAAAAATTATTCACAATAGAAAAGGATTGAAAGATTGCAAATCGTTAAAATCTCCCATATGTTGCAGTTGGGAAAGTGATCTAGAATGATGAATTGGCAAATCATTGGACAGTTTCTTATAAGATTAAATATACATTTACTATCTGACACAGAATTCCACCCCAGGACATTATACTAAAGGAAGGAAGAAGCAACTGATAGCCACACAAAAGCCTGTACATGAATGTTTATAGCAACTCAACTATTAATCTCCAGAACCTGGAAGCAACTATGTAGTTCTTCAATAGGTGACTAGATAAAAAAATTCTAACAAAATGTACTATGCAATACAACTGAGCATTAAAAACATAATGAAGTATTGATACATGCAAGAACATAGATGAATCTGAAAGGGATTATTCTGAGCAAAAGAAGCAAGGAACAAAATTTGATATACTATATGATTTCATTCAGATAACAGTCTCAAACAGACAAAGTTATAGTATTGAAGAAAAGATCAGTAGTTGTTACCAGTAGTTGTTAGTAGTTAGAGGATTCAATAATAAAACAGTACTAGGAAGGAATTTTTGGACTTAGAAATTTGGTATCTTTATTGTGATGATGGTATACAAATCTATACATGTATTTAAGTGAATACAATTTAAACCAAAATAAAGTTAATGAAACATCCAGTGGCACAATAAAATGCTGGATAACTATTAACATTTGTGTTAAGTGTTACAAAAGGGAAGCAGAATGTGATTTGATAATGTATAATATAGCCTTTTGGAAGAAGGACCTGGCAACCCCCTCCCAAAGATCAATCTGCCATTGAAAACCCTGGGAACAGCAGAGAAACACTGATAATAGTGTTTCCCCTGCTATACAGAGGGTTGCTATGAGTCGGTATCCACCGACTCGATGGCATCTAACAACAACAACAATATAGCCTTGCGATTTGGCGGTTTAGAAAAGATAGTCTGAAAAATATCCTGAGAGATAATAACTGGGATGAACAGAAATTGTGAAAAAAAAAGGAGTAAGATGCTGCTCAACAAATGGAAAGACATAAAGAAATTAAAAGAAGGTGTGAAGATTTACTAAAATTTGGAGAAAAACAGCATATATGTAACATAAAGTGGAAGTAAGAAAGGGAATTGATAGAGCTGAAAAGGTGAGAGACAGCTAGACTCTTTGAAGATTTTGTAAGCAATGGAATAGCATGTGAAACTATTTGTAGGTGAATTTATTTTCTTAAAGGTTAACAAAGTTGGACTACAGTGTATCTTACTCCATGAAGACATTGCCTAAAGCAGAAATGCCCATTGGGCTTAATTTATAAAGCAGTGAAGTGCTGCCAAGCAGTTTTATACCAGTTTATATGAGAGGAAATAGATATATTTTTATTACCACACACTGTTACAGTAGCAACTATGCTCAAACCTAAAAATTAATCACCAATATCACATATGCCATACATAATTGTGCCCATAAATATGAAAGTTTGAATACATAAAATGTACAAGTAAAAATATAATGAAAAATGTAGGAAATCAAATCTTGGCTAGAAGTAATTTAAACAGCTATGTTTCCCAAACTAGAAGACTAGAATATTGTGTCTCAGGGGTGGGACATGAGACAATCCAAGAGGCACAGCAATAGATTGTTAAATTTTTAATTTCTAGATTATTTATTTTTATTTATTTACTTTTGCAGTACTGGGAAGTTGAAACAAAGGCAATCTATCACTGAGGTGTACCTCCAGCCCCCTTTTGATTTTTTATTCTGAGACAGGATTTTGCTAATTTGCACAGGCGTTCTATAACCTCAAACTTGCAATGCTCTTGTCTCAGCCTCCCAAATAACTGGAAGTACAAGCATGTACCATGATGTCCAGCTTGATAGTTAAATTTTTAATAGCTATGAATTTATTTAA
>VMDO01010887.1:15395-32959 GCA_007922755.1 Pedetes capensis
ACCCAGAACCAAAAAGAGAAATACCACATGTTCTCCACTTATATACAGGATATAGATCTACCTGAAAGGAAAAAAAATATATATATATATAATATTTATATAATATTATATATATATATATATATATATATATATATATATATATCTGAATATATCTAAGATTAAAAAATACAAGAGAACCCATCATGAGGTTGGAGGAAAGTGGTGGGAGGGAAGGGGATTGAGAAAATTAGGAGGGGGAGGATGAGCCACATATGGGGTTAAAAGGGAGAGAATGAGTGTAAAATATAGGCTGCAATTCTATAAACATCCTAAAATGAATTTCACTGTACTGTATGAAATTTTTAAAAATCATATTATACCTCATAAATGTGTACAAATATGTTTACATATTAAACAAAAAATTTTGTAAAATATTTAAGATGGTAGTGTCAACAATCCTGATTTGTTAATCACAGTGTATATGTTCAAATAAAGTATCACTCTGTACCCCATTAATATGTGCAATCAAAATAATTTAAAATGAGATCAAAACTTAAAATGTAAATGCAACTGAAGTTGATGATTTTTAAAAAAATATTAATTTAATAATAACAAATAAAATGTCAATATGTGAAAAGTTGAGATTTTATACAAAGATGGAGTTTTACTGATTTTTCCTTATAAAATATACCAGGTGTTGCCCATCCTGTAGTAGAATAAATTTCATGAATAGAAACAGAGTTCTGGCAAGACAACTCTTTGAATACTAAATCTACTCTAGTTAATTAGAAAGCCCTTCTTTATGTTGAACCTAGATCTGCCTATCTAAAATTTTCAGCCATTTGTTGAAATGTAGTTCTTCAAGCATCATAAAGTGAATTGAATTCTTTTATTACAGTTTATATAAGTAAGAACATGAATAGTTACAATGATATTGGTTATGGACATGAAGACCATAGAAGTGTGTTAATAACATTATATTCATTTATCTTCCTATTAGAGAATAAATGTCCATTTGAATGCAATGTAAAATTTTCCTTCTCAGTTAAAGGAGTCATTAATAAGCACCATTCTTACTAGTGCCTGCTGTATTTGTCTTCTCCAATTCCATGGAAATAGGGACAAAAATGGAGTTCCAGGTAACAGACACCCCTTAGACAAATAGTAAAAGGCAGGTTATACAAATTGAAAAGCCAGTTCCTCACTCAACTAATAATGCTAGGTTTATTCTTTTTTTGATACAAAGTAAAAACTGAGAAACAGAAGTTACCATTCAATAAATTTTGTGGCAATGGCAAATCTAAAGAAGAAGAAGAAGAAGGAGGAGGAGGAGGAGAAGGAGGAGGAGGAGGAGGAGGAGGAGGAGGAGAAGAAGAAGAAGAAGAAGAAGGTGGCGGCAGCATCAAGATTGGAGGAAGACTTATTAACAACTTGTGGTATGCAGATGACAAAACTCTGCTTACTGAAAGTGAAAAAGATTTGAAACATTTACTGATGAAGATCAAACAACACAACCTTCAGTATGGACTGCGACTCAACATCAACAAAACAAAAATCCTTATAGCTGGGTCAATATGCAGTTTCACAATAAATGGAGAAAAGATTGAGGTTGTCCAGGATTTTGCTTTATTTGGCTCTACAATCAACACCTGTGGAAGCAGCATATAAGAGGATAAGGTGTCACCTCTATGAATAATGTACAACAAAATGCATATATGGAATTGTCACAATGAAAAGCATGTCAGAATGAATCACATTAAGGTGTACATTAAAAATATCCAATAAAAAAGAAATCAAAAGACACATTGCTTTGGGAAACACTGTGGCAAAAGATCTCTTTAAAGTGTTGAAAAGTAAAAATGTCATATTGAAGACAAAGGTACACCTGACTCATGGGATGCTATTTTCAGTTGCATCATATTCTTTCTAGTTATTCCATAATGTAAGTCCATTTATTTCAATCAATCATTCCTTTTTCTTTCTTATTTAGTAAAACACAGCCCACAATATTTCATAGATATGTATGTTGCCTAAGGAAATTTCAAGCCCATATTATTGTTATTTTTGCAGTGTTCAGAATTATAAGGAAAGCAATATTTTTTAGAAAATGGCTTATTATGCAAGATTGCTTTTATTTCCAAATAAAACACAAGTGGTACATCAGAAATCACCTAGTCACACAAAGCTAGATTCTTAAGCACAATTTCTCCTGCTTATCAGGAGAAATGAAAAATTACATCATTGAAATTTATAAGCATTTCCTGTCTCAGTTTCGACTACCTTAATTTGTGACCTCTTTTTTTTTTTTCAGTACTGAGGGTTGAACCCAGGGCCTTGCACTTCCATACTTTGTGAGTGTGGGACCACTGAACTGCCCACCCCCAACCCATGTTTTTACTCTTTGAGACAGGGTTTTGCTAATTTACACAGATTGCCTCTGGTCTGGAATTTGTGATCCTCCTGCTTCTGCCTCCTGAGTCACTGGGATTACAGGTGTGTGCCACCATGACCAGCTCAATTTTTAAACTCTTTAAATTGTGGGGGTTTTTTTGTTGTTGTTTTTAATACTTTTCTTATTAATAAATATATCTATAAAAAATGAAGAGCTATTTGTAAATATTCATCGAACTCAAGTCTTTGACTGGTTAGGAAGAATTTCTCAACCCCTCTCTGGACTTCTTATCTCTTTCTCCATTTGCTTTTTGGGATTCTGGATGAGTCAGAAGCATTAGCTAGAGATGGGATGTGAGGACCATAATACATGCAGAAGAAGCTGATTCCAATCTTCTCCACCTTACGAGTCTCCCTATTGTATATTTGTAGCCTCATGTAAACCAAAAACATATGCTGATAGTGGGAAAAGTATTTATCTTTAAATAAATTTCTGATATCTCATTTATCTTGGATGGCACTTTCTAACAAATGAGATTAGATTGTTTTGTCACAAATATTGATCAACTGAATTAGAATTTTAAAACAAGTTTACCTTCTGGGCTTCTCACTAAAACCACATAATACAACCTCAATTCACAAGATATTGAATTATATGCAGTACTAAATTCCTGACATTTCATATGTCCACCATTATATCTATATTATTCTGTTAATAATGATTTACACTTATTGCTTTGATTATCAAGTGTTGAATAAATTCCACCAATGATCAGTCAATTGGGACAATAAAACCAATGCAGTGGGCAAGAGATATGGTTTCCCACTCATCTGATTTGCATAAATTACACAAGAAGTCAACAATGTCTCAAATATTGCATAACAAATAGTTTTGTCTGAAAGATCAATCCCCCTTATCATAGGCACATTTGCAGATTAAGCATCATGCTCCTTTCATTATTAAAATAATTAACTCATGCCAGTGAAAGAATTTTAAGTGTTTAAAAATTTTACATCAAGATTTCCATTGATTCAGTTCGTATTTTAGCAACTCAGTACTTCACGGTTATCTTTATCTGTACATGACAATTTTCAATTCTAAGTAGTAAGCATGAATATTTGCTTGCAAAAATACCAGTTAAGTCTAGACACTTATGATCCTTCTTTGAATTAGAAAAGAAAAAATAAGTAGACAGATATCTCGGTATTTAATTTGCACTTTATAAGTAAGCCTTGGATAAGTGTCATTAAGCGGCTCTGCCATTGAATATTCTTCTGTTCCTGCAAGTCATGTCTCCTCTCCTACTACCAGGATCGAAATGAGAAATTTTAACTAGAAGGCCTTTGCATTACTGTCCAAAATATCCTCAATTCTATTTTCTAACTCAGAGGTGATTAGATGAGATTTATAGTTCAAGAAATTTTGTCTATATGTGGAATATGAATTTATCTTCCTACTCTTTTAAACTATCCTGCTGGGCACAAGAAGTCACAAAGCCATACCAATGACCAAAACACACAACTTGTAAGAAGACATTTAACATCGTTTGGAAACACTATAGGAAACATGCTTCTTTCTCATTTTATTTTTGCCTAATGACACTGCCTCTTAAGCATCAACATAATATTAATCACAGTGTGGAATACAAATTCTAAGGAAAGTCTGCTGCTTCTCTCCAGTGAATTCAAATAAAGAATGTTCTTCTCATCCAAGTAATTCTAAAGGTGACAAATATTACAGATGCTGAATTTATGGAAGTGCTTGCTCCCTGTTTATTAACTCATCCATCTTGTGAGAAATAAAGGCCCAAACAGTGAGCAAGTGGGCTTTTCTTATCCTGTTAGTTCTATGATGGTTTAAAGTAATCAATATCTATAATTACTAAATATTTCCAAGACAATTTAACCCTTCACTGTCTCACTGTTACCTATTTACTTCCTACCATGACAGCAACAGTAAGATCAACCTGAATTAAAAAGAATACAACTGTATGATGTTTACTTCCTTCACCAAACTCCCAGTTCATTCACCTGCATTACATTCTGCCTTTCTGACTACATATTTGTAAAGCAGTTATTCTTAATCTGGAATTCATGGCAAGTGGAAGTCCGTATGACCTTTTGAGTGATTAGTCTTGATGTATAGCATGCTAGAGGTCTAGTGGTTAGGTTATGTCAAAATTTCTTGGTCTAGTTGACTCACAATGCTGAGGACTAACAGATTTGAAGTATTTAACATTGGAGGGAATAATATAAAAATCATCCTCAAATCATAAAAAATCAAAATCCATCTATGTGCCAACAAATCTTCAACTAAATTTCATTCTTTTAGTAAAGGCATATTCTATGTTCAAGGACCATTTCAAGAACAAACTTGATGAAACAGACACTAATTATTAAAGATTAGAGTATTTGGGGCATGGCATCAAAAACATCTTTCACTAAGAAAGTAAAATGCTATTAAAAATAAAGGAAAAAAAGGAAAAGACCAAGTTTCATGTCAAAAGAAACTCTGAATCTTTCCCTTGAACATCGAGTAGCTGGAGAAAAAGGAAGACATGGCAAAGTTAAAGAAAATAATGAAGATCTCAATGAGCAGCTTGAGAAAACAAAATATACATTAAAATGACATGTGCAAAGAGCTGGAAGTAGAAAACCAGAAGGAAAGAACATGCTCTGATTTTTTTCAAGCTTAAACAATTGAAGAAAAAAAATACAAGCTTCAAGTAGAATTAGCGAAGGATTCTATAGGGAAAATATCAAATGATAGAGGAAACATCAAAAGAGGATGGAACAAACCACAGAATTTTTATACCAAGAAGAACCATTGGATTACCAGCCATTTCAAGAGGATGTGTATGATCAAGAAGCAATGATAATGAAGGAAGAAGTGGAAACTGCTTTGAAGGCACTGGTTAAACACAAGGTTCCAGGAACTGATGGAATATCCATTAAGACATTGCAACAAATAGATGCAGCACTGGAGGTACTCACCTGTTTATGGCAAGAGATTTGGAAAACAGCTACTGGCCAATTGACTGAAAGAGATCCACATTTGTGCCTATTTTCAAGAAAAGTGATCCAACGGAGTGCACAGATTATTGAATGATATCATTAATATCATATACAAGTAAAATTTGCTAAAGATCCTTCAAAAGCAACTGCAGCACCATATTGACAGGGAACTGCTAGAAATTCAAGACAAATTCAGTAGAAGCCATAGAATCAGGGACATCATTACTGATGCAAATGGCTATTGATTGAAAGCAGAAAATACCAGAAAGATTTCTATGTTTTATTGATTATGCAAAGGCACTTGACTGTGTAGACCATAAGAAATTATGGATAATAATGTGAAGAATGAGAATACCAGAATTCTTAATTGTACTCTTGTACAATTAACAATGTGTAGGTAACTCTTGTACCTACACATGCCGCAGGAGGGAGTCATTTGAACAGAACAAGGAAACACTGCTTGGTTTAAGTCAGGAAAGGTGTGAAACAGGGATGTATCGTTTCATCATACCTCTTCACACTCTATCCTCAGCAAATAATTTGAGAAGCTGGGCTATATGAAGAAGGTAGCATCAGGATTAGAGGAAGACTCATTAACAACCTGTATTATGCAGATGACACAGCTTTGCTTGCTGAAAGTGAAGAGGATATGAAACATTTATCAATGAAGATCAATGAACACAGCTTTCAGTAAGGGTTTCACCTCAACATCAAGTAAGCCAAAATCCTTATAATTGAGTCAGTAAATTCAGAATAAATGGAGAAAAGATTGAAGTTGTCCATGATTTTGCTTTAGTTGGTTCCACAATCAATACGCATGAAAACAGCTGTCAAGAAATCAAAAGACACATTGCAGTGGTAAAAGCTTTTATAAAAATCTTCTTTAAAGTATTGAAATGTTAAGACGTCATTTTGAAGAAGATGGTGCTCCTGACTCATGCCATGATATTTCTAGTTGCATAATATACTTGTGATAGCTGGACAGTGAATCAGGGAGAAAGGAGAAGAACTGATGCTTTTGAATTAGGCTGCTGGAGACAAATGTGGAATATGCCATTGACTGTCAAAGGAACCAACAGATCCATCCAGGAAGAAGTGCAACCAAAGTGCTTCTGGGAAGAAAAGATGCTTAAACTGCATCTCATGTATTTTAGACATGTTATCAGGAGGAACAAATTTCTGGGGAAAGATATCATGTTTGGGAGAGTGTTGGGTTAACAACAACAATAAAAGGAAGATTATCCACTAGATGGATTGATACAAAATCTACACAATGGGAGTAAACATAACAGAGAATATATGCATAGTAGAGTGACAGGGAGTGTTTTGTTCTGTTGTGCATAGGGTTACTATGATTTGAACTCCACTTGAAAGCACGTAATGACAGCAATAAGAAGCTATAACTGTAAATTAAAAGTATGGTAGTATAAGTCAATAAAAGAGAAAGTAGAAAAATGAGACAGAAATCAACAAAAATAAATGTTTCCTTTTTGAATTATCGTTTAAAAGTTCATGACTAAAAGTAAACCTGATGAGAAAAAGAACAGAAAAGTACGTGTTCCAAAATCAGAAAGAAAAAAGGGAAAATATTCAATAAGCACCAAAAAGATAAAGAGGGGATATTATGAACAATTTTTCTCAATAAATGACACAACAAGTAAAGGCAAATCTATCAAAAAGCAGAACTAAAAAAGCAAAATTTAAATAACAAATAGGAAACAAGATAACCCAATAATTAAGGAAACTGGATGTATAATTTCAAAACTGTTCCACAATGAAATCTCCAGATTTAAATATTATCAATAGTGCATTCTAACAATTACACATTAAAGAAATAACATTAATCCTATAGAAACTCTGAACACATTTGAGGAAGAATCTCATTTTATGTCTTCATAAAGTAAAATTTGAAAACATAATTTAGGAAAAGATAATTAAAGATGAATATCACTCAGAAATATAGATATAGTAGTGCTTCAAGTGATGTTAAGGTATCCAAGAGGAATAGTATGTCACAATCAAGCTGTATTTATCCCTGCATTCCAAATTTAACATTTGAAAATAAAGGAATGTAAGAATCCATGTTAAAAGAAAATATCATATTATCATCCCAGTAGATGCAGAAAAAAAAAATGTGACTAAAGTCAAAATCTGCCCAATCCTTTTGTCAACTGATGAAATCTTAGTTTTTAAAGTTTATGAAAATAAAGTTATAGTTAAACATTAAACTCTGTTCTAAGATTAACTAAAGTCAAAGGATATATACTCTGAAGAGTTGTATACAATGTTACATTGGATTCTGTAATTAGTCACATAAAATAAGACAAAGAAAATAAAAGATGAAAAGCAGGAGTATCTTTGTTAGTCATTATCAGTATGACTGTTTTATATAGAAAACCAAAAGGACTCTAAAGTCACAGTAATATATTATTAGAACTAATATGTCTACTTAGGCAAGGGTGCACAACAAAAAGTTAATATACAAAATAACATTTTTTTGTATTAGCAACTACCAGATCTAGTGAATAAGATGGATGAAAAAATACAGTAGTGTGTTTTTTATTTGTTAGAAATTGCCATACCAGAAACAATGTGTTAAACAAACGTTGTCATAAGGAAGGATGAAACTAAAGACATTCACAAATGAGGACTTCCAGAACTGGTTCAGAAAGAGGCAAGAGTGATGGGATAAGTATGTTCAAAGAAAGGGGAATATTTTAAGGGAGATTAATGACAATGTGCCTTTTATTGCAACATTTTTTATTTAAACTTTCACCATATGTTTTGTTCATATTTCATATAGTACATCCAAACATTGAGATAATATCTAGTGATAAAAAGAAATAAGCAATCCAGCCACGAAAAGATATGGAAGAATCTTAAATTCTTAACACTAATTAAAATGAAACTATCAGAATAGATTATATACTATATAACCAACTATGTGACAATCTGGAAAAGGCAAAACTGAGAACACAGGGTAAAAAAAAGAGTTGGTTTCCAAAGTCAATAGGAGAGAGAAATGAATAGGCAGAGCACACTAAATTTTTTCCTTTTTTTTTTTTTTTAACCAGTACTTGGGCATTGAACTCTGGGCCTCACATATGCAAAGCAAGTGCTCCACTACTAAGCCACATTCTCTCTTTTTTTGTTGTGAGATATTGTCTTGCAAAATCATGAGGCTACTTCTGACCTTGAAATCAGGACCCTCCTCCCTCAGCCTCCTGAGTCTCAGAGATTACAGGCAGGTGCCATGGAACCTAGCAATTTTTAGGGCAGTTTATCAGTCAGGAGTCTCCAGAGAATCTCAAACTGAATCAACAGAAACAGAGCAAAGATTATATGTGTGTGTATACACACACACACACACACACACACACACACACACACACATATATATACATACATATATATGTATATATATGTTATATAAAACAAAGATTATATATATAATCTTTGTTATGTTGATTCAGTTTCTCTGGACATATATATATGTATGTGTGTGTATATATATATATACATATATGCATATACATACATATGCATATATACATATACATATATATGTATATATATATACACACACATACACACATATCCATACACACACACATACATACATATACACACATATCTGGAAAGATTATATATATCATATATAATATATATATATAATCTTTGTTCTGTTGATGTATATATATACATACATACATACATACATACATACATACATATCTCCATAGAAAAGAGAATTATTATGGCAATATCCTATGAAATTACAGATACAATAAGTCCCACAATATGCTATGTACAAGTTATAGAATCAAAAAAGTAAGTCTTATAATACACTGTGGGTCCTAACATCTGAGAAGGAGGGGATTCAGTGGGTTAACTGCTACCCGTGTGTGAGGGCAGCAGATCTTGGATTTCCATCCATAGAAGATAAGAGAAAGAGGAAATGAGGATAAGAGTGTGTGTGTGCATGTGTTTGTGCAGGGGGTGAGAGAGAGAGAGAGAGAGAGAGAGAGAGAAGAAATGAGAATGAATTCATCCTTTCTCTGCCTTTTAGTTCTGTAGAAGCCCTTGATGAATTGAATTATTAATACCCATTCACATTGGTGAGGACAGATATTTACTCAGTACACTGATTCAAATACTAACCTTGCCCCAAAACACTCTCACAGACAAATCCAGTAATAATGATTTACCAAATATTTTGGAATTCCTTAAGTCAATCAAATGGAGACAGAAAATTAAGTATCTTAGGCAGAGTAGGGCTGGGATTTAGCTCAGTTGGTAGAGCACCACTCTACAGTCTCTGAGGTCCCGAGTTCAATTCCCAGCACCACAAAAATGGGAGAAGGACTTGGTAACCCACTCCCAAGGCAATCCCGAAACAATCTGCCATTGAAAATCCTATGAGGGTTGCTATGAGTTGGACATGACTCGGTGGCACCTAACAACAACAAGGCAGAGTAACAATTCTGTGTGAGGAAATGATGGTTTCATTATATTTTTGTCATAACCCATAGAATATACAACACTAAGAATGAACCATAATATAGCTGGACAGGGGTGGCACACACCTGTAATCCCAAGGCTCCGGAGGCAGAGGCAGGAGGATCGCAAGTTCTCGACCAGAGGCAGTCTGTGTAACTTAGTAAGACCCTGTCTCAAAAAGTAAAAAAATGGGCTGGGGGTGTACCTCAGTGGTCCAGTACTGGCAAAGCAGGCAAGCGGGAGACCCTGGGTCCAACAACCAGTCCAAAAAAAAAAGAAAAAGGAACCATAATGTAAAATATAGGCATTGATATGTAGATGTAGTAGATTCATTGTTATTAGTCTACCACTTCAGGGAAGATTTTGACGGCTGAAGAAGCTGTGTATACACGGGAGCAGGGGTAAATGGGGAATTCCTGTACCTTCTACTCAATTTTTCTGTGAGGCTAAATTTGTTCTTTAAATAAAGCGTAAATAAAAGTATTTTACACTGAAAACACTAAAAATTTTTTTACTAGCATGTTGTTGTTAGGTGCCGTCGAGTCGGTATCCGACCCTCTGTACAACAGGGGAAACACTATTGTCAGTGCTTCTCTACTGTTCATAGGATTTTCAATGGCAGATTGATTTTTGGGAGGGGGTTGTGCCAGGTCCTTCTCCCAAACCTACAGCTTCTGGTATTCCCAGGTGGTCTCCCATGCAGGTACTAACCAGGCCCGACCCTGCTTAGCTTCTGAGATCTGACGGGATCGGATGCCACAGAGCTACAGCTGCAGGCTTTACTAGCATACTTATCCTTAAATTTCTACCGAGTTCTTTGAACACACACACAGAAAAAATAACAACCAGTGATGTGTATGTATTTAGAGATGCTTTCCCAAGCACTTGGTTATGCCTGCAGCAGTTAGAACTGTGCCCTTAGATCTCAGAAGATAAGCAGGGTAGGGCCTGGTTAGTACTTGGATTAGAGACCACCCTGGGAACACTAGGGCTTGGGAACACTGTAGGCTTGGGAGAAGAACTCGGCAACCCTCTCCCAAAAATCAATTAGCCATTGAAAACCCTATGAATAGCAGAGAAGCACTGACAATAGTGTTTTGCCTGTCGTAGGTAGGGTCGCTATGAGTCAAATACCAACTCTAGGGCACCTAACAACAAAACCTCTATGAGATTAACTTTAACAATCTTATTTTTGCCAGTACCCTATTGAAAGAATCAGTTGCCTATTCAAAGAAGTTTATATTTCTTTCTGTTATGCATGTCAAAGTTCTTTTAGCATCTATGAAATACGCAAACCCCAAACCATATATACCTTTTAGATATATGCTATAATAGCAATTTAGTTCATTATACCAAATTTGTATTTATTTCCTAGAGACATCTTAACAAAGTACTAAAATCTGAAACCATAAAACACCAGAAATTTATATTCTTGGCCTTCTAAGTGTTAAAAGTCTGAAGTCAAAGTGTCAATCTGGTTGGTTTGTTCTGAGAGCTCTGAGGGAGTGTTAGTCCTGTGCTTCAATCTTCTATTCTGATTGACAGGATATCTTTGGTATTTCTTAGATTTTTAGGTGCAACCTTGCCTCATACTTCCCATGGCATTCTTCTTATATCTATGTCAAAATTTCTATGTTCTTATAAGGCCCACCCTAATGAATTTAGCTAATTATATCTGCAACACCTTGTTTCAAAATATGGACAAATTCTGACGTACTGAAGGTAAAGATTTGCACATATCTTTTCTGAGGTCACAATTCAACCTATAACACTCTTCTAGTTTTTTGTGTACAGCCACTCTCAATAAAAATTTCCTGAATTCCTAAGCTTAATGCTATGATGGCGTTCTCCTGGAATTTCTCCTGGAAAAGACATAACATTCTTTATTTACATTTTTCTGGTGGAAAATAAAAGGGTGAGAGAGAAAGGATGGAAAAGTAAAAAATGCACCCTTTTGGAGATAAGTTGAGGTAGAATCAAGGAAGATTAGCTCCTCTGTGCTAAATTTAACACTTCTACTGATAGGTCTATCTGTGGAAATGTAAATGAAATAAACAGAAGATATAATGCTTTAGAATGCCTTGGAAATCATATGGACATAAAGTAGCACCAGGCAGTTTTGGTCATTCTCATTATCAAAATCATAAATGATATTCCTAAAATGTTGCTTTATTGGAATTTCCTCAAAAATCCTATTAGCATGATTATAAGATGCATGAATAATAAGTTTCTGTATGAGAGGTGAATAAAATGTTCCAAGTTTTTTCCAGTATTTCCTTCTTAATGGTTTTATGTTTTGTTTTTCCTCATCACTATGTGAAACATCAAGTGACTCATGGTTATATGATTTATATTATTTGAAACCAAAAATATCAATTAAATTAATGTTTCTGGCTATATTCATACAACAAAAGCTCATTTGAAAAAGTAGTACTGTATTATATATTTGATGAGTAGCATTTTGTTTAGAAAATATTCAGCTGATGTCTGTCCCAGTTCCTCCTAGAGGGTAACATAATAATAACACAATACCTAAAGGATTGTGATGTGGTTATCAATCTCTATATTGTAAATGTATTCTTATGTCCAGCTACTGGTATCATAAATTTAAATTATTCAAAAATCAAACTTTTATTCATAAATGTAGATTAACTAATGATTAGGAATTTCACCTTTAAAGAACATATTGAAAATATTAATTGACACATGAATTTTCCTTTATAGATGCCAAATTTCACAATATATAGATGACAAAAGTAAGCAGAGTACAAAATATATTTATCATGCTCGTTAATTGTATTTTCTAGATTTAGGCTGATGCCTTGTACCACTGTTGTTGTTGTTGTTAGGTGCCCTCGAGTCGGTATCCGACTCATAGTGACCCTCATAGGGTTTTCAATGGCTGACTGTTTCAGGATTGCCTTGGGAGTGGATTGCCAGGCCCTTCTCCCATTTTTGTGGTGCTGGGAATTGAACTTGGGACCTAAGAGACTGCAGCGCAGCGCTCTACCCACTGAGCTAAATCCCAGCCCTTGTACTAACTAAAGTCTTATAAATACTTTTGAAAAGATAGAAAGTTTTGTTATTTTTATTGTGTTTAATTCCAAAGTCAGTAATAAAAAGATTAATCTGATCCTGTTTGAAATCAAATAAACACATGGAGGGAAGAGGCATACTTGCAGTATTTATTGAGTGATAGTAAGAATGATCTCATGTATGATCTCATGTACTGAGTGATAGTAAGAGTGATCAGATGTATGCATGAGTATGTAAGGTAATGATGAATATGCCTGCTACAAACACATATGGAAACAAATTTATAAAGTTGTATAATCCAATTTTTTCTGGTAGTTTGTACATGAGTTTCATGTCCAACACAAAAAAGAGGAGACATGTAAACTATATGTAAACATTCTTATGTCATAGATGACTAATCCTATGCTTAAAATTGCAGACCTCCCTGAGTATCCACTATCAACATTAGTTCATAACGCTGCCAAACACAAGGATGCTTTTGTAAACAAAATGTTTTGAAAGGCCTTCTGAAATGGAATTCATAAACAAACTATACAACTTCAAAACAATTACAAAATTATGATCATAATTATGATTATAATATAGAATAAAATAAAAGCTTTGAAATGATGTATATTTCAATATTTCAACACTTGAATGTGACAATACTGGAACATATACTGAAAGAATCAGAGGTATGCATGGGTATGTGAAATAGTGATGACTATGCCTGCTACAAATACATACGGGAACAAATTTGTAAAGTGACATAATCCAAAGTTTTCTGGTGGTGAATATTTAGGGCTAAAATTCCAAGTAAAAAAAAAATACTTTATATGATATGTATCCTAATGGTATTTAGGGAAGATTTATTGTTTATTAATATTTTAAAACATTATCTTGTAATTTTAGAAAGGTTTTGCATCTTAAATATCATGGACACTACTATTCCTCCCGTCCAAATATCCAAGGAAATGCTCACTACATCTAGTACAGTATCCTAACATTATGGTAAGCAACACTATCTCCTTGAATTTCAGAGTGATCCCTAAACTTTGATAGCTCTTATATTGTGTGTGGTTGAACACAGTAGGGAACCAGGAACAGAGTGACTGGGAACTTCAGATGCCTCACATTTCTGCCAATCAAGTCATAATAACTGTTAGGATGCCCAATAATTTCAATCTCAGAACCACTTTTGAAACAGCTTCTGGTACTCTGTACATGTTATACTGATGCTATATGCTTCCTCAGAAGGACAGAGAAAAAGGAATAGAAGTATATTTTTCTATTCCATATTATGTATACCTTTTTAAGTAAATAATTAACTAGTTTAATTATTATTTGTTAAGCTCTCATTAAATATCTGAAGTATCAACTCTCTGAATGTTTAAAATGATGCATTGGTTAAAATAATGTATAATTCATACTACAAAAAGTGCTCAGCTATTCACTATTGTCTATTCAAAGGTCAAGGATGGTAACTTTATTATTATTATTATTGAGCTTTGTAGAAGCTCATTCATGTCCTATGTCGAAAGTGATGGTGACAGGTCAATATGTAATTTGTAGATATGGCCAACTGCAGCTTTTTTTTATTCCACTTGTCAAAATGACCCAGTGGAATGGAATTTATTAGAATTTTCTTTCTACATAAGTCCCTGTTGTGAATCAAATTATTCATTTTGAATTGGATAATATTTTAGTAATAATTCTGGAGTTGTTTTAAAGTTATTATTAAGACACAAGTAATATATTTCTGTAATAAAATTAGAATATCTGAAAAATCAAATGAATGGAAAATATATTTCATAAATTGACTTTTTACTGTTTAATATTTTTGGACTTCTTTGGTAGTCTTACACAATATTTATTTCAAGAGCTACAAACCTTACTTGTGATCTGATAATAACTATCTTTCTTTTTGATCTACTGAAAATTGTTACAGATGCCAATAAAAGATATTCAATGGTGACAAATAGTGCTAAGGATTTTGAGTTTTACTTAGTATTTTATATGTGTATCTAAAGGCTGCAAGCAGCATAGCAGACCAAGAAACTTTAAACAATGTTAGTAATTCCTATTTGTCACTTGGCTCTGAGTATTTTTCCAAATGCAATAGATGAGGAGGAAACAAGTAAGAATCGACTCAATAGGTAAGTGATGGTCTAGATCACCCTGTGGGTCTTTTGTGGGAGTGAGGTTTGGAACCTTGGTAACGTTTCCTCAGAAATTAAGCAGTTATCCACAGGCACTTGATCTTCTAATGAAGCACAAAATAGTTGTGCTTTTAATTTTGTGATTTCGGTTTGAGTAAATGAGAGTGATTTAAATATGCAGACATAGACACACAAGTATAGGTTTGCTATATTTGGAGTTTTCTGAAACAGGAAGATTCACACTTAGAAATAATAAACTGCTGTATGCTGATTGAAAAAGGTCCATAATATATTTACTAATACAAAAATGAACATATTTGTAGCATGAACATTATTATGTTGTTTAGGTAAAGAACACATGAGAAATCACATACCATGGCTATTTTCAAAAAACCACCAATAAAAATAAACTTAAGAAAGGTTTGGAAGTTCTACTGTGCTCACATATATTCAAAAGTGACCTTAAAGCAAACACATGTTAACCACCTCCTAATGAATTCTCTCTGACACTCCATTTACTTCACTAATCTTAAAAACACACCTTACAAAGTTATAATTCATTAGATCAGTGATTGCTTAATGTGAAAGACATCTGGGAATTGGTTCATTTAACATCTGGGATGCATCACATTAGTCAAAAGAAAATGTTGATGAGTCCCTAACTACTCAATATGGCTGGTCTTCACTGGCCCATGGATCATTGCAAAGCTGAGTGTATGTATATGTGCATATGCACACATGTGTACATACACAGATTCTAATCAAAAATTAATAAAAGGAGACAAAATAGAAATTTTACCCTGTTATATACCTGAACTTAGCATGTAGAAGGCACTCAATAAATATTTTTAAAAAATGAATAATAGAATGAATGGCTTGTTTATGTTTTTCTTGGAAACCGTAGACACATTTGGTTGAGGATCCTTGGTCCATTGTATTTCCCACAGATGCAATTGGTTTAGACTCAGCCATGTTCTAGCAAATCTTAGGGGAGTTACTCTTAAAGATAGACTGACTGAGGAGCCTATCAGTTTACTATAATGGTGCTATAAAAGATTAATATCTCATGAGAGTCTCCATTAAACTTGCTGCAGACTTCTGTATATCTGACATTCACTAATGAGGCTGGTGGAATACTGACTATCATGACATTAGTCAAAATGGTTACTTCATTGCAGCAGAAAATGGACACATGATAGAGGTAAGGTCTATTTGGGCTTATATTTTGCTATCAGAGAATAAAAAAGAATATGACTTTTTAAAATACCCATAGTAATTGGGGGAAAAAGATTTTGAATAAAATTTTCTTTAACAAATTGATAGAAAACATTTTGTTCAAACAAAAGAAACAAAAATTCCCTGCATTATTACCTTGTGATATTCTGCTTGGAAAATACATGGGGACTTAAACATGAGAAATAAACTAATGTTTAACAGAATCAGAATGAAACAAAATAGCACAATGGCAGCAACCCAGTGTACATTTTAGCAAATCAGCAGGAACAATTTAAACCACCTTGATTTTTATTCTATTCTTCTCCACCAGAGAATTTTCTTGGGAACTTTGCAGGACAACCACTCTACTTTCTTCTCTCTTCCCCCTCTTATTACATTTTGAAAGGCCCAGTTAAACCTCAGAAAAACAAATTAAGAAACAAGACTTATTTAAAACATGACTTAGTTCCATCTAGACCACCTGAGTATTTCAAGTTCTTTGTTTGCTTATTTGTTTATTTTGCTCTACTAGGGGTTAATCTCAGGGTCTCTCACATGCTAGGCAAGTGCTCTACCACTGAACTGTACCTGCAGCTTCCTTTTAATTTTTCATTTTGTATTTGAGAGAAGGTCTTGATAAGTTGTGCAGGTAGTCTCTTTCCTTAAACTTGCCATCCTTCTGCCTTAGTCTACGCAGTCACTGGGAATACAGACCCATGTCACAGCACCTGGCTTGAGATAGATATTTATCCTAAAATATTAATCTCACTGTGAGCATTAATCAGACATCTAGATTTCAATACATTAAATCAAACTCACTATGTGTATTTGTACTTTAAATCCCTAGACTCAGATTGACTTCCAAGTGTAAATTTAGTTATTGTGGTCTTGATAATTTGTACTCCTTCCTATCATATTTAAAAATAAATAAAACTTGATATTTGAAGACTTATATTTTACATTTTTGATGATAAGATTATGCCATCCTTCTCTC
This sequence comes from Pedetes capensis, assembly GCA_007922755.1. Taxonomy (NCBI): domain Eukaryota; kingdom Metazoa; phylum Chordata; class Mammalia; order Rodentia; family Pedetidae; genus Pedetes; species Pedetes capensis. Next base: position 32,667 of record VMDO01010887.1, read on the forward strand.
TCTTCTTTTCTTCCTTTTTTCTATTGTTATATTTTTTTAACTTTTCTCCCTTGTTTTGGAGTACTTCAGACTACAATCTCTTCTTTACATTGATTCTGGGTCTAATAAGAAAGTTCCAAAATAGGAGATTTTATTATGGGGGAAAGAAAAAGATATATATTTGTGTCTTTAATGGTTACACTTTCATTTAAAGTAAATCAGTAATTATGATGAGAATGCATAGTCTCCTCAAGTTTAATCACCCCAGATAATATATGAAAACACTCATGTACTTGAAAAAAAATAACACAACC
>VMDO01010887.1:33059-69635 GCA_007922755.1 Pedetes capensis
GATTTCTACTTTTTATGTACTCTTGTTTATTTTTATTCATTTAATATCTATCTATTGTTGTGTACACAGGTGCATCAATAATCAGCCCCTCCTAAAAACTATGACATTTATAATACCCTTTGTAATACTTTTTTCAATTTAAACAATTTCATTTCCCTGTATACTAAAGTTCAATTTTTTCATATTTATATTTTATTATGATTGAAAGATGTATTAAACATGATCTTTCCTACTCTAACAATCTCTTGTCAATCATCAGAAATGCAATGGTAAAGAGAGAGATAATAAATCTGCTTACGTGAAGCTTGAAATATAAAAGGAAGAGGAAAGAAGGAAGGAGGGAAGGGAAAAATGAAGGAAGGAAGACATGAAGGAAGGAAGGAAGGAAAGAAAGAAGGAAGGAAGAGAGAAAAAAGAAGAAAGGAAGAGAAAGAAAAGGAAAGAAAGAAAGCAAGAAGAAAGAAAGGAAGAAAGAAAGAAAGAAAGAAAGAAAGAAAGAAAGAAAGAAAGAAAGGGAAACCAAAAAAGAAGGAAGGAAGAGAGAGATGGACAAGGAAAAGAGAAATGAAGAAGAAAGGAAGAAAGGAAGGAAAGATGTAAAAAAGGGAAAGAATAGGGAGATGTGAAGGAATATTAACACTACCTGGCAGTAAAAGTGCTATTTTCAATTATATAATGCTTTCAATAAAATGATAATAATTGGGTGACTAGTTTAGATCAAATAATGTGATTAAAACTTTTTAAAGCAAAGTTTATTCTGGCACTGTTACAATGATCAGGAAGACTTTATTCAAGATTATTGCAGTAAGTATATTGAAATGTGGGAAAGAGGATAGGTTTAACTCCAAATAAAACAAAAGAAGCTGGAAAATTACTGCTAATGGGCCCAGTGATTGGGGTCAGTGGATGGAAAATTATTAAAAGGAAACATCAAGTGTAGAGATTCTTGCTAAATTAACCTGATTCTTACTCAAGGACCAGGATGATCAGATTTTGAATTTGAGGTATAAGGACTTTGATTAGATATGTTAAATTGTCAGGTATGAAAGGAAAAATTTTCCCTCTAAACTTTAGCAAGAGTTTTACCAAAACTGACCTCAACAGAGGCAGCAATATCAAGGGCCAATGTCAACATCTATTTGGGAAGAGGGCTCAAAGGAGCCCATCAAATTTTTACCAAAAGGATTCTTTGACAACCTCTCTGTGGTTTAATTTAAATTAAATTATTTTAAAATAGAGTAGAGTTTAATTTAATATTTGAATATTAGTTTAAAAGCCAGGTTAAAAAAAGATAAGAACCTTATAGGAGGGGCAAATGAAGTAAATGTTCCTTAAAAACTAGATGGGCTACTGGAGAAACAGAAATATGCTGTATAGCTAGAGCCAAATCATTTACATGAGCAATGTCTATAAACTAGCACAAGTATATTGGAAGATTTATTTTAGGATTTGGCAGAATAATCAAGAGGAATTGGATCAAATATAGAGGATTGAAAAAGTCAAAGATCAGGAATATACAGTGTTGCAATGAGTAAAACCTGGTGATTGATTGATTGAGGTAGTGAGACTGAGGTGATTACAGACTTGTAAAATACTGGATTTTATTAGATTTGAGATGTTATTTCTAATCCTAATGGGCAAGTCAGATAGACGTACAAGTCTGGAGTTTATGAGTGTGTTCAGAGATTATATATAAGAGTAGTAGAAAATGTATAGTAATTAAAATCTTATGTCAGATTTCTACAGCTGAGAGAACACACTTGATACTTGAGAAAGTCAACTGAATGGAGGAAAGATTTATTTTAGCTCAAGGTTTCAGAGCTTTCAGTTCACGGTTGAATGGCTTCAGCCTCTAGGTCAGTGAGGGAAGCAGAGCATTGTGGGTAAAGTATGGTGTAGCAAAGCTGTTCACCCCATGATTGCAGGAGACAGAGTACGGGGAGTGCAGGGATAAGATGTAGTTCTCAGGAGCATGTTCCCAAAGACCCATTCCTTTTAATTTAGGAAGACAAATCTTGTAAATTCCCATCACCTTCCACTAGCCCATCAAATTATAAATCCACTAACAAACTAATCTCCCCATGAGGTCAAAGCCTTCATGATCCTTCATTTCCCCAAAATGCCAACTCTGAACATTGATGTCCTGTAACCAAATCTTCACCACTTGAAATTTTAGGGGACATTTCATAACAGGGTCCTTTGGACAAAAACTTTAGATCATTCTTAAAATTACATAGGAAAGTTAAGAGAGAATCAGGCAACAGCTCATAAATCAGCATATTCCCTGTGAGAGAAGATCTAGAATGTGTGGTATCACAATAGCCAAGAGAAAAAAAATTAATAAATAGAGAGGGGTCAATTACATTGATTTCTCCTGAGAGACTAAATATGGTGTGGTAGCTGGAGGAGGTTATGAGTGCAATGGATGTAAGTATTATGTTTTTAAAATGTTTATTAGTAATTTTTTAGTGTACAAATTAATGGGTTTCATTATGACATTTCCATGTTGTTGTTGTTGTTAGGTGTTGTGGAGTCAGTGTCTGACTCATAGCTGCTCTACATACAATAGATGAAACACTATTGCCAGTGCTTCTCTGCTATTCATAAGGTTTTCAATGGCAGATTGTTTTTTGGGAGTGGGTTGCTGGGTCCTTCTCCCATGACATTTCCATACATGCATATAATTGCACATTGGTCATGATCACCTCTCATTACCATCTGTCTACCCACCCCCACTAGCCTCCTCCCTCCCCACAAAGAGTCTCCCTTGTAAGTCTTTCAAGCACACTGAGGGTCCCAAAATGTAGACACATTTTAAGAGATATTATCTATGTATTAATTACTTTTCAAAGTTGAATTGAATAATGATGGTAATCACTTTGAGCCCCCCTTAAAATTGCAGAAGTCAAACATGACTTGTATTCATCTTTTGATTTCAGCATATATTGTTATAATTTTAACAATTAAAATGTGCATTTTTTACTCCCTCTGCATATAGGTACTAGGTTGATCAAAATGTGTGGCACATTTTTAAATTAAAAAAATTATTACATTAAAAAGCACATTGCAATTAATCCCCCTCAGAGTACTCCCACTGGCTTTGAAAACACTTGTGCCATCATTCTTGTCACATTCTAAAACAGTTCTGGAAGTCTTCTTTCACAAGTGTCTTTAGTTTTATCCTCTGTCATGATAATGCTCTGTGTTATGCATCATTTGTGGTACAATAAATTCTGTCAAATGAAAAAAGAAAACAAAGAATGCATGATGGTGTGTCCTCACTTATCTTATTCACTGAATCTGGCACTGTGTAACTGTGAGCTCTTCTCCAAAGTCAAAAGCTTTGAATAGATTCAGGCCATCAAGATAGCCATTCAATGTAACTAAAGAAACTCACAAAAAAGACTTCCAGAACTGCTTCATAAAGTGATAAAAATGATAAGTGTGTTCAAAGTCTGGGGGATCATTTTGAGGAGGATTAATGGTAATATATATTTTACTGTAATCAATTTTCATACTTTGTATATTAAATATAGAATTGGCATATGATAGAAAACATATCATATTTGTCTTTCTGGGTCCAGCTTATCTCACATAAAGTGATGGGTCTCTAGTTCGATCGATACACCTGCCTGCAAATTACATAATTTCATTCTTCTTTAAATTTGAATAAGACTCCATTGTGCAATATATAACACATATATCACATTTACTTCTTTATTTCAATACTGAGTGTCTGTGCAGGTGTGAACACAGGGCCTTGTGCATGCTACACAAGTGTTCCAACATCCATCATTTTATTTTTTATTTTCTATTTTGAGACAGGTTCTCACTAACTTGTCCAGGCTTTCTCTAGTTCAAAGTCACTATTTTCCTATTTCAGCCTCTGGAATCAGAGGGATTAAAGGTCTGTGCCATGGTGTCCCACTCACATTTTCTTTATCTATTCATTTATTGATGGACATGTAGGTTGAGTCTATGATGGCTATTGTGAATAATGTCACAATAAAATGGATATGCAAATATCTTTGTGGTATGTAGCTTTAGATTCCTTGAGTATAAAGCAAGTGTAGTATAGCTGGCTATGATAGTTCTATTTTTAGTTTTTTGAGGAATAGCCATACCAAGTTTCACAGTGGCTGCACTAATCTATATTCACTTATAGAAGGCAAGAGATTAGGGCAACAAACTATCAAATCCATTGCAGGGAAGATAAGGCAGTTTTTATTGATGGTTTCTATTTTAGAAAAAGTTCATTAGCTGAAATGAAGGAGAAAATAAACAGGTAATGGAATACAGAAGAAGAGAAAGTATCATTTATAAGGGTGGTATGTCAACATTCATAGTAAGTGCTAAATGATTAGGCAATTTTCTGTAAGTATAACTCTTAATAAGACAAATTCCAATAAATATATGTTTGGGGATAGGATTATGGGGAATCCTGTTATTTTGATATAAATTGGTGAGTATGCTCAATTTAATCAACTTTAAAAGCCACTTTTTTCTTATTAAATAAATATATTCAAGCTTCAATGATGGGATAAATAATGTATAAGATAAGGGACAGGATCTATAAACTGTGGTAGGTTAACTTGCAATCAGGGTAAAATCTCAAAGAGGTTTACTATTTAAGGGTGTTATTCTAAAACAAGAATCACACATATGTGTAATATACTATATATGAGTTTGAACAAATATTGTACTGAAGAAATAAAATTTTATGGGGTAATAAAGGAGAAAGCTTTCTATATCTGTTGATTTTATCTAAATTAATTAGTGAAAAAATAAAATAAGAACAAAAATTTCACAATGTGTAATCTGAGTCTTGAAGAAAAGTGTTCCAATCAAGAAAAAAGTATGACAAAGAAGAAATTATTCAATTCTCTTAGCTTTTTTCTCATATCATTTCATGGAATTATCCTCTTATTACTTTATTTTCATAGTTCTTCTACGTTGATAACATCTTTACTCTTAGCTCTGAACTCAAGCTCTAGTTTTATATTTCCCAGTCTCACAGAGTAGATTTCCACTTGAAAGTCTCCTTGTCACCTTAAAATGAAAATGCATAAAACATGACTTATCATTTGATTTCTTAAGATTCTCTATCTGATTTCTAAATCAATTCATCATATCTCTTTTAATCTCAGTTCCAGAACTGAAAAGTTAAGATTATCTTTGAATTCTCTGTCTGGAAGTCCCATTCTCATCCAATTAGTTCCTAAGTCTTCCAAATGCTTCTGCTGAAATATTTCTTAAAATGTATCTCCATTTCTTTCCTTCAACTCCCTAGAATGCACTTTTATTAGTCTTAAACCTAATTAATGCAGATGCCTCAAAAATTTCCAAGTGCATGGGCCACGTCTCTTTTAATCCCATATGCATGCTTCTTTCAAGTTTATCTTCTGTGAAGTATTTTGCCTTGTTTATCCTGTTAACAAACTTGTGATTTAAATACAAAATAGCTATTTAATAAACTTTTTCCAAAGAAATATACAAATTAGTGAGCAAAAATTCATACACTGCTGCCTATGCTGTCAGTTTGATGAAATTGTAGTTAATCCTTAAATTCCTGCAGATTTACTACTCCCTTTCTTTTTACCAGGGAAATAAAATAATGTAATCTAGATTTTAGTAAATCATTTGATAAAAAGTGAAAAAAATGGAAGACAGTAAAATGAACACTTGAAACATTAGATACATAAAGTAAAACCATCACTTTATGGAGACATCTATGTCACAACCTAAAACGATATGCACTACCTGAATAACTATTGAATAGAATCTTAATTTTTATTTACTCATTTCCACCTAGGGAAGAAAAGTTAGAAATTTTTCATTTTCAAATCTGCTAACCTGTATATACTGCTTTATATAACACAGAGACAAAACTATCTTCTGTTATGAATAAAAATTAAATCAACAGATTCTTCTGTTATAGTTAGCTAAATTAGGTAAGGCATTTGTAGAACAAATGAAATAAACAGAAATAATGGAGATATATTAATATCATTACAGAATGAATATAAATAATAATTTTTTAATTAACTTCTATGTGCACATTTTTGATATAAATAAAGAATACATTTATATTAATTGAACTGAAAAAGTCTGAATGAAATCAATTACAACATTAACTATGGTTTATTCTTTTTATGTAATTTTCTTACTCTTCACACATTCATCAGAGTAGAGCACTAATCTTGTATATAAAACATTGAGAATGAAAATGTAAATGTTTCAGTTGTTTAATAAAAATATAATATCAAATTATAGACTGTTTCATATTTTGCAGCAATGCCATCTAACAACATCAACTGAGTACCTATGTTGGCATTTTAATTCAATTCAACTTTCATCCATGTTTTATTCAGTTGTCTGAATTCAGTTATCTTATTAATGGTGCATAAATTGTGTCAACAAATAACTAACAATAATGGGTGCAACTGTGCATACACTTGTAATCCCAGCCATTTGGGAGGCTGAGGCAGGAGGGTAGAGAGTTTGAGGCCAGATATGGCTTATGTAATTTAGTGAGACCTTGTCTCAAACTACAAAAATAAAAATGAGGATGGGAGTGCAGTTCAATGGTAGAAGATTTGTCTATTTGTCTAGCATGTGTGAAGCCATGGATTCAACCTCCCATTATTGAAAGAAAAAATTAACAATAGATTGAATATTAATACACCTCATTCACTCATGCATAGACTAAATAACTAAAATAAAATACTACTTTCAAAATTGAGTAGATTTCTTCTGACCATACAGAAAGAAGAGACATATCCTTTTTTCTATAATTACATAATAATATGAGGAGAGACTGGAACAGTTAATTGGGAAAATAAACAATCACAAGAGTCATAGCTAAATTTTAATTGAGATAATTTGCTAACAGGAGTTGAAGACTAAGCAATCTGCCAAGTTAAGTTATTACAACAATATCAGACTAACCTTCTTTCAGTGTAGTCAATCAAACCCACAGCCTTGCACAAACTGGGCAAGCATACTGCACTGATTTACATCCTTCAGACTATTTTTTTTTTTAATCTTCTGACTTTGGTCCTGTACTTAAAATCTGCTTCCCTGTTTATACTCCAGATTCACTCTGCCTTCTGGTCCTCCGGTCTCTGTGCTCTAGAATGTTGAACTGTGCCCTCTCCATCAGCACAGTCCCCTTCCTCCCTGTCTTATGATTGGATGTGACTAGAGAGAAGCATCAACAGGAGAATGAAAGGTGAGAGGAAAGTGAAGCCCAATGTGGTTTTTCACTTGTTCTATCATGCACTCTTCCGAATGTGTGTTGGCAGTATCTGCATTTCTCTGTTTAAGTTCTCTCTACATAGCCCCTTCCTAAAGATACTGACTTTGCCCGAGTCTGGTAACTCCTGCTTCTCCTTGCTCCACAATTTTCACACTGTTGTTACTTCCAAAGTGTTCCACAATACTTTCTGGCTTCCACTCACACCTTACACTTTGTAATCAGTTTTTGTTGTTGTTATTGTTGTTGTTGTTGTTGTTGTTGTTGTTTTATCATTTACAGCTTTATATTGTCCCAACACATTCTCTTGTGACTAACCAAAATAACATGGGAGAGTTTGGTATCCAAATTAAATCCACTGGGACAATATAGAATGAAGATGCAATTAACAATAAATTGTGATATCCCAGTCATTCACCTTAAAAGTACAAATATCTTTATTGCCTGTTTGGCTTTCAACATTTTTCTCTTTTTACTCTTTTATTCAATTGATATGCAAATATTTGGGAGTATAATCATGTCACAAAATTCATGCATTTCTTATTTTAATGGGCTATAGCCTCATTAGGGATATAATCAGTCTCTAGCAAAGTGAAAATTAGAAGAAGAACTAAAAAGTGACTAGATGCTGACCATCACAGATTTTCAGGTAGGACACAGTATGTAAAATTATGTTTATTTTTGTTGTTGGGTGCGATGGACTCAGATGTGACTTAGTGATCCTATATATAACAGAAGGAAACAAGCCCTGACATTGCCATGCACATGACCTTTTTATGGTCGAATCCAATAATAAAATGACCTAGATAAGTGAATAAACTTAAAGGGATCTGAAAGAAGTCCACCTCTGGGCAGAAAAATGCAAGATAAATCTGTGAGTTGTAGTAGCAGCCAAATCATAAAAGATCTTGAATACCCATGCACATTAAGGACTTTGCGTTTTTTCTAAGTGCAATGGGAAACTATCAGAATGCTTTCAATGGAGAAATGAAACTATCATATTTACATTTTAAGACAGCTATTTTGGAAGTGGATCAGAGAATACAATGAATGAATGGTAGAGAAATAAATGAAATGCCTTTGTGCAGGGAGTAAATGCAAACATAAAGACAGCTATCCAAACATTATGAATAAATAATCACCTACATCAACACATTTTTAGCCTGACAATTCTAAATAAGAGCTTTGTCCTTTCTGTTTTTTGTTACTCTTCTAATTTAATTTCTTATTTTTTTCCTATTTCCCTTAATCTAAAGATTCTTAACATTATATGTTGTAGACCTCTGGGGTAATCTGACAAAAATAGGGCTACTTTCTTTAAAAATTATTCATTGACACACATGGACAAAATTTCTCCATTCTTATGTAGCAGATTCTTAGAATAAGTAAAAATTATTAAAATCATTAAAATGTATACATGAACTCATAAGTAATGAATGCCAGAACCACAAGGGGATAGTTTGGTATGTGTACTCATTAGATAAGTAAAAACAGGGGTAATATATTGTTTTAATTCTCACATAATGAAAATAATCTGAATTAATCATGGATATAATCAGAAAACAGAGTTCCAGTGTGAAATATGGGTAACAATCTGAGTAATATTAAAAAATCTTTTCTGTATGTTTTTGCCTAAATAGCCTGAGGCATCTACTTCTCTGAGAGTCATTTTTTTAGTTTGTTTTTGTTTTCTGAGGGAGGGAGGTAGGGAGAGGAAAAGAATGTTTTGAGTTTTGTTTGTTTTAGGGGGAGGAAGAGAGAAAAATTTCAAATTATTATACAATGTAAGATTTTTAGTAGCTTTAACATAATTAACATTTTAATATATACATTTTGATATCTAAAATCTGAGTTTATTGTACCATCATGTACTTTACAAGCCACACTTTTATAGAGAGATGAGTTTGATGAATTTGTTACATTGAGTATCAACAGTGAATGACTAAATTTTATTCTTAATATAGAAAAGAAGGTATTTGTATGTATGATAGAAACCATGAGGGCCTCTGCCCTTGGGGAAAAGGATACAGAATTTTAAAACTCCCAATTAAGAATGAGAGGGAGAGCAAAATTAAGTTATTTCCCTTTTACCAAGGGGAGAGTGAGGGAGAGAAAAAGGGAAGAAGGTAGAAAGAAGAGGTCAAATAGAGAGAGTGAAAGCAAGAGAGAGAGAGAGAGAGAGAGAGAGAGGGAGGGAGAGAAATGTGATATGACTTAAAGGTGGGTTTTCTTGCAATGTGATTTGTTGCACCAAGTAGATTACTCTATTTTGAGAAATTACCAAGGGTAATATATTTTCTTGAATTCAGTTTATATTTGGATCTCTTGAAAGAAAATACTTCACAGTGTTCTTCAGATTAGACTGAAAACTGAGCATGAATGTAAAATATTTGTTATGCCAGGAAGGACCTATGAGGTCATGAAGATTTCTCCCCCTCTAGTTCTACGTTCTAAGTTCTAGTTCTAAGGTGTCATGGAAGACATAAGGAAGATCCTGCTTGTCTATTAGGAGGAGTGGTATTTAGCTGAGAATCACTCAGATTACTTGGTACAAGTGAATTCCCCCTACTCTGTACAAGACAGTTTTATAATGAAGGATCATTAGAGCAGACAACCTGGGCTAGTATACATGTGAATCTCAGTCAGTACTCAAAGGTGTGCAGTAGCAAAAGCTAGGTGAAAGCATGGCTGGGACAAATATTTCTAGTGAGAATACAGGATTAGATGAAGAAGAGAGAATACTCAGACCGTGGATCCCATCTGCTTCAAACTTCAGAAATTTATTTTGACCTAATTCTCAGGAAAGAAACTCATCACCATGAATACTAGAAATGATGTCCACTTATGAATATCAAGCACTAATCAGAGTTATTTTCTACATATTGACTGATAAGCCCCTAAGAAAGTGACCAACCTCAGAAAAGAAGAGGAAATGAGATAGGTTGGACAATATCTTGAAGATTGGACAGTAGTCTGAAAGGGAAAATATTACATGAAAAGACTGTTCAAATTGCAGAATCAAAACTTATGGGGGTAAGACAAAGTAAATATTTCCTTCTACTGAAGCAAGTTTCAATAGTTTCAGAAAAATGAAGTTATATACTTTCAATGCATAATTGGGAAGTGTCTGAATTGAACTGTTCAATTAGTTAACACATTATAATAATTTTGATATATGCACAATCATGTTTATTGTGGCTTTATTCATAATAGCTAAGATATGGAATGAGCACAGGTGCTCATCAACAGATGAATGGATGATCAAATGTATACACAATGAAATATTTTCAACCATAACAAATGAATTTGTGTCATTTGAAACAAAATGTATGGAACTGGAGAACATTGTGTTAGGTGAAATAAACTAGACACAGAAAGGTAAGTACTGCATGTTCTTTCTCATACATGGGAGGTAAAAAAACATCAGTCTGAAAGTAGAATAGTGTTTATTCAATACTGGGAAAGTTGGAGGGGAGGAAAAGAGTGAAAGAATGGTTGGGTTTGATCAGTGCATGTTGTATGCATGTATGGAACTATCACATCATATTAATTGTAATATGTACTATTATTTTGTTAATAAATAAATGGATTTAAAATAATAAGATCTCATTTTTTTCCACTTTTGAATGGACAGTATTGATCATGGAAGAGTCCAGAGAAGACAATTCATTGTTCTGAAAGGGCAAATTTGACCAAATATAACAGAATATCTGTTTAAGTCTGATCTATTCATAAACCAATTCTATAATGTGAGAATAAGTTATCTATCTAATTTAAGATGATTGCCTCAAAATTAGAAAAATCATAAAAAATTACTAAATAACAATTAGAAGTGGAAGTATGCCTGGTTTAGTTACCTATGTCTTGATAAAAGAACTACAAGGAAATTTGTGTGGAGGTATGCTACAGATATAAAATGATTAGGGATAAAATTTGAATAAGGTAGAAGATTAACAATCATTCTCAAAATTAAGAACATCTAAGCAAGTCACAATAAATGGAGAAAAGATTGAGGTTGTCCAAGATTTTGCTTTGCTTGGCTCTATAATCACAGCTGTGGAAGCAGCAGTCAAGAAATCAAAAGATGCGTTGCGCTAGGAAAAGCTGTGGCAAAAGATCTCTTTAGAGTATTGAAAAGCAAAGATGTCACATTGAGGATGAAGGTGCATCTGACTCATGCCATGGTATTTTCAGTCACGTCATATGGTTGTGAAAGCTGGACATTGAACAAGAGAGACAGGAGAAGAATTGATGCTTTTGAATTGTGGTGCTGGAGGTGTCTATTGAATATAACATGGACTGCCAAAAGAACCAACAAATCTGTCCTAGAAGTGCAACCAGAGTGCTCCTTGGAAGCAAGAATGGCCAGACTGCGTCTTACCTATTTCGGACATGTAGTCAGGAGAGATCAATCCCTGGAGAAGGACATCATGTTTGGGAGAGTGGCAGGTCAATGCAAAAGAGGAAAACCCTCCACCAGATGGATTGACACAGTGTCTGCAACAATGGGCTTAAGCATAAATAAGATCGTTTTCCTGGCACAGAATTGGCAAGTGTTTCAATCTGCTGTACATAGAGTCTCTATGAGTCGGACTCGATTCGACAGCACCTAACAACAACAACAACAAGCAAGTCATATATCCATTGTTTATTGTTACTTTTGTTGTTTTGCTTTTCACCCTCTGATTGTGCTTGAAATTAGCTAAGGAAATACTTGACATGAATTACATGCTCATTATGTATTATTTAATTTACCCTCATTCACCATTGCCAGGAAGAGCTCATGGATTGAGATTATACAAGATCTTTTTTCTTCCTTGTTTCTGTTCATATACAATCTGTTACTTATGTGCTTTTCTGTTTCCTTAATACACAAAGTTTTATGCCTGCTAGGAATGTTTTGTATACAATATTTTCTAATTTTCACATAAAGTTTGACTTGGTATCTGACAATAAAATGCAGACCTCTTAGGAATATACTGCACAGGTATTTCACTTGATTATATAGTATGTTTGCACTAAAAAAATCCTTTGATTTATCAAATAAAAACAAAATTAAATAAAGAAAATGAGAATATTAAATAAAGAAACGAGAATATTAAATAACAAGAAAAGTTTCACTTGAAAAGGCATTTATTGGGAGAACTCACAATAAGTTAAATGTTTTGAATATGTTCTTATGTGAAACAAAATATTTGTTATGTGTTTAGTATAGCTTAACCTAAGAACAATCCATAGTTACAAAATGGCTTCTATTCTTAAAGACTTTCTGGATCCCATACAGTATGAGGAAATGAGCACTCTAGAGACAAATGTGGCTTAGCTTAATTATTTTCCATACGGGGAAGATGAGATGGCTGTGCCTATCTTTATTTGTTTTACCAATACAGCCTTATTGTGATTTCTAAAACACTGAAACAAGATCACAGAAACTCAGGGATCTGGGAAGTGTACCACTTGCCTTTAATCTCAGCAACTTGGATGTTAAAGGTAGGAGGGCAGGAGGATCACAAGTTCCCAACCAGAGGCAGCCTGTGTAACATAGCAAAACTTTGACTCAAAATAAAAATATAAATAAATACAAAAGGGACTGGGAATACACCTCAGAGGTATAGTACTTGCAAGGTATGTGCAAACCCCTGGGTTCAACTCTCTAGTACTGCAAAAACAAAAGAAAGAAAAGGAAAAAAAAAGAAAAAGAAAAAAGAAACACAGGGGAATATCTCCTTGATCTTATCACATAATATTTGAGGAAGACATTAATAGCAGAATGTGCAAATGAAAAATCAATACTTTGGTGATATTATTGGCTAAATAGAACATTATTTTTGCTGAAATGAAACACTCTCACCCAGATATTCAGCCACTTACTCAAAAGGAAAGACTTTTATGGATTCTTTCCTCAACATTTAACATCAATTGAACTTATTTCTATAAAAAAAAATACACATTAGTTTTAACCCATTAACACCACTTTAATTCATGTTCTCACTTTTTATGAACCTGACTATTGTATAAGCCTCTGTTGTTTGGATTTAAAATGCTTGACACAGGCTCCTATGTTGAAGTCTTGGTCTGCAATGCAGCAGTGCTTGGAAGAGGGGAAAAGGCTGGATGAAGAGGGCTCTGAATTCATCAATCCATAAATACCCAATGGGGTTCATAATTTGATGGGCTGAGAGGTGATAGAAATTTAGGAGACGGGACCTAACTGAAGGGGATGTGTCCTTTGGGAAGAGCTCTTGCGGGGGCTATATCTTGTCCCCAGCTCCCCTAACTTCCTGGACACCATGAGATGCACACTTCTGCTCTGTCAGGCCCTTGCCCTGATATTATGCCTTACCACAGGTTTGAGACAATGGGGACAAGTAGCTATAGATGGCAGCCTTTGAAACTGGGAGCCTAACAAACATTTTCTCCTTTATGTGGATTATCTCAAGGATTTTCTCACAGAGATGAAATGCTGACTAACATTATCTGCCTAACTCTCTCTGCTTTAAATCTTTTCCCTCAAGGGTTATTAATTGATTAGTATCATATTCCCTCATGGTATCAAAGTTTTCAATGATTCCTAAATCTTTCATGCTTATGAGAGAAATTGTTATTATCTCACCTAAGTTTCTGCCTATTTTCCCTTTTCTTAATCATAATAAATTATTTTTGAATAATTATGTCATATTGTTTAGTCTCCCATGCTAGTGCATATTTTTTTTCCTGTTTTTGGTGTTATCTTTCTTGATCTCTTCCCATCCAAGTCTACCTTTGACATTCCATAACCTCTTGAGAGTCATATTGCCCTTGATTTTTGGTAAAGCTTTTAGAATTTGCCTCGGTAAAAAGAGATCAGTTGCACACTTATTATACTATAACAATGAGAAGCTATGTTGATTGACTTGTATTCTCTTCTCAATCAACCTCCAAAAATGGTAGTTTTAAGGGCAGGTATAATAACTTTTCAATTGTTTAGTAGAAGTGCTTAGCAAAGTGATCATCTACTCAGTAAACAGTTATTCAAATGAACAAGTTAATGAATATAGTTTTTGTTACTTTAGTGACAAAAAATGTATTTCACATTTAAGTCATTATTTCATGAGATTTTAGGGAACTAATCCCTCTGTAAATTGCCCCTTTTGTTCTTATCCATGACTTTTTTCAATTAAATATTAATAATCCAATTTAGAATACAATAATTGCAAGCCCTGTGCATAGCACACAATGTATGATTTCAAAAAAAGTATCTTTGCCTTTAGTGCTCACAGTGTCATTTATATGACCCAAAATGAGACTAAAAAGTACAAGGACATTATTGAACCAAACAATTTAATTTTTATTGAACAGTCTTTATGCTTTTAAGGACATAGCCAGTTAATTTCTTTTTTCATTTTTTGACAGTCTATGAAGTTCTATTTTCAGATTTCTGGCATCATTCCTTAATAATTATTTAAATCTGTAATCTTCATGAAATACAGAAAGAAAAAAGCATAAACTAAAAGTATATATACTTTAAATTCAAGGTAAATCAATTTTATTATTTCTGCAATGACCTCAATGATCTTAAAATTGTTTTGAAACAAATTTAACCACTAACATATGCACATGTACATGCCAGATATGCACATATGTACATATATAAACACATGTACATGTGTCAAAATATATGTGTACGAGACATAGATGCACATCTGTGTTTTTGTGTCAGCCCAAGAAGCAGCACAAATATATGTGTGAAACATACATTTTCTTTATTACTTTGAAGAGGTAGGATTTAGCCTTTCAGTAACATTCACAACATGGCTGTAGTGAAAGCTTTATGCATGATGCCAAGAATATCTGCAATTGTTTTCAGTAATACCTTTATGTATTATAGAAAAACAGAAATATTTTGTAACAATGGTGCTGTAATTTCAGTAGCAATTATAAAATTAAATATAGATTTTTCAGTATGACAATGGAACTGAAAGTGCTTCCTTCTGGAAAAGCACAGCCAATTCAGTTGCTACTCTTTTCTTATGTGAACATACACACATACACATATACATGCACACACCTATTTTCTTATCAGCTTAGATGTCTTTCAGTTTTTTCATGGCTTCTTCCATTGACTTGTAGTCTCTGGCAGGTCTATATCTTGACGTTTGATAATGTGCAAGATTCACTTCATTTTAACAACTCTTCATTGTGTACTTTATGTTCCCATCCCATGGTGTTTAGGGATTATATGACAGATAAGAAATAATGGTAAACTGGGTAATACAATCTAAGTCAGGAGAAAGGACATACAAATATGTACTGTAGCTATTTCCTCCAGGTTGGACATGACCATCTCTATCTTGAAGCAGAGCAGCTGGGATGACCTAGAGGAAATCTTGGCCTGTAGTCATGGCAATGAAATTAACATTAATGTATTGCAGATTTGTGGACCTAACAACAACAACAACAACAATGGTAAAGGACCCACTAACATTACCCCCTGGAAAGTTACCACGAGTCATGAGGCCCCCACAAGAGCCTCATGAGATTGCTCCTGAGATTCCAACGGTATATAAAGCATACAAAATAAGATTAAAAGAGCAGTATGTTTTGATTGAGATAAATCTACATTCATGAACTGTATTTAAAATTGATCTT
This sequence comes from Pedetes capensis, assembly GCA_007922755.1. Classification (NCBI taxonomy): domain Eukaryota; kingdom Metazoa; phylum Chordata; class Mammalia; order Rodentia; family Pedetidae; genus Pedetes; species Pedetes capensis. Next base: position 48,943 of record VMDO01010887.1, read on the forward strand.
TAAGAATATATCATGTGTAAATTTCCAAAAAACCTTACTGTTTAAGAAAATTATGAAAATTTTGTGAAAAACACTTTAATTTATGACTAATTACACTCTCATGTCTTGAACTAATGGTTGTCATTATGTTTAACAAACCCATATTTTCCCAACTTTACATAAGAGTATTATTTAAGAAATAGTATTAGACCTTTCTAATAAAAAGTTTCCTTTTGCCAACTTATACCATCCCATCAGAGAAATTTTTATTTCTATATATTCTTGGTCCATTTGCCATTTGCTTCTTCCTAACTTTTCTCCTAACTGATATCCATATCTCTGCACATAAACACAGAATACCCATAACTTATTGCTGACTCTCTGCCAACCCGTTTCTTAGCCTAAATTCACCCTTCTTATCTTTGGTTCCAGTATTCATGTAATCTCACAGACTCTGATAACATTTACAGTTTCTGTTCTCAACATATAATCTGGTCTTCTCATTTGTCATATACATGTTCACAAAATCGAGTAAGTCATCATGTCAGCACCATTCAGGAAAATATGACCATGCCCATCTTTACAAGCCAAGATCTGTTCATATCATTTTATTTTTCAGTTGTATTGATGAGTTTTCCTTTCTAAAGAAAGTAATTCCTTCAGCCTATTTGCAAGCCTATGAATAATTCCCCTCACAACCTGGGGCCCATGTTATTTCTTTCCCTTTCTATATAACTATATTATTTACTTTTGCATCACTATGATTAAATATCTGAAATAACTTGAGGTAGGGGGCATATTTTACCTCATGTAAACAGAGGTCTCAGTCTGTCATTGTGGAGAGGGTGTGACAAGGAAAAGCAGCTCACATCAAGATAGATAGAGATAGAGATAGAGAGTCAAAGAGAGAGAGAATTCCTACACTAATGGAATCTCTCTACTTTGTCTTTTCATTCCATTGGCCACCAGTCTATGAGATGAAGCTGCCCACATTCAGGGTCTTCCTTTCATTTTTAGTTAATTGCTCTCAAAGATACACTCAGAGAGCCGGGTGTGGTGGCTCACACCTGTAATCCCAGTGGCTTGGGAGGCAGAGGCACGAGGATCTCAAGTTCGAGACCAGAGGCAGTCTGCCTAATTTAGTGAAACCCTGTCTCAAAAAGTAAAAATAAATAAATAAATAAATAAATAAATAAATAAATACATACATAAATAAAAATGGGCTGAGGGTGCAGCTCAGTGGCACATCACTTGCAAAGCATGCAAGTACGAGGCCCTGGGTTCAACGCCCAGGTCTGAAAAAAAAAAAAAAAAAAAAAAGATACACTCAGAGATTGGCAGCTGTGGTGGCACATGCCTATAATCCCAGCAATCTGGAAGGCAGGAGGTGGAGGCAGGAACATCGCAAATTTAAGGCCAGAGATAGCCTGCATAATTTAGTGAGATTCCGTCTCAAAATAAAAAGTAAAAAATGGGTTGAGGTGGCAGCTCAGTGGTAGAGCACTTAAAAACATGTGTGTGGCCCTAGTTTCAACCCCCAGTACCACATTAAAAAAAAAAAAAAAAAAAGATACACCCAGAGGTATAATTTGCTAGTCCTAGGTGCTTCTCAGTTCAATCAAGTTTACAATCAAGATGCACCATTATAAGGATAACACTCAATTCCAACATGCACTTGGTCTACTCTTCTTAACACAGGCATTTCATACCCTTGTTTCTGTATGTTTCCATCATGTGTCCTCATATTTTAAAGCCTTCCTATAACTCTCTGTTTAGGTTCAATTCCTTGAATATCTATTTTCTATCTCTACCTTGTCTGTTAACCCCTTATTATCCACTTTTTAAGTTTAGGTTATTGTTGTTTCTTGTTTATAACTTTTGTAGTTATTTTTTCTTGCTTCAATTGGCATATATTTAAAGCAATTTATTTAGTTCTGAATTATTTTACCTATTCCCCTTTATTTGCTGAAAATTCCTATTCATGTACACAGCTTCCCACTCACACAATAAATCCCTAATGATTTCACATCCTTTAGAAGAATGGAAAAGATTACTATGGCTTTGAGGAATTCAAAATCTTGAGTATCTGCTATAAAATAAAGGGCATAGTAAAGATAATGAGTATCAACTTGAAATTCAGGACAATTTGCAGCATTAGGGATTGCAGCTGGTTCTACAAACTCTTTTGTAATAAACATCTCCAGAAATTGTGATAAATAATACAATCTCAGTTGGTAGAGTGCTGCTCTGCAGTCTCTGAGGACCTGAGTTCAATCGCCAGTGTGGCAAAAACTGGGAGAAGGACATGGCAATCCACTCCTGAAGCAATCCTGAAACAATTAACCATTGAAAACACTATGAGAGTTGCTATGAGTCAGACCTGATTCAAGGGCACCTAACAACTACAACAGGAACACCACCACATATTTCCATTTTAAAATATAAGAACATATTTGAATATAATCAACTATTTTAAATAAAATATTTCATTAACTTGGGGGAACCATGAATCATATTATTTTTATTTTTCCATGTGTATTTTAGGCCTTCTGTCACATTTGTAATTTTTATCTTGTATTTGAGTAAAATTTTAGCATAATGAAACTACTATAGCAATGTGCTTGGCGGTTATTTTTCTCAAGACTATAAGAAAGTTATAATATTTATGAAAGAGATTATAATTAATCTCAATTAACCTTTGATTAAGAAATTCTCAGGAATTCTGAACTATAAAAGTCACAAAATATCCAATTTGAGACTGTATCAAGTTTTTTATTGCATTAAAAGGAAATATAGCTTGCCTGTGAAATAAATAGAAAATTAAATACTTAAAAAATAAACTCATTCAAAAGTTTTCATTAATCCATAAAGTCTGGATAAAGCCAAGAATGAAAAGAACATTTGAGTAAGCAAATACTAATTGCTATTTTTCATAGTTTGAAAATGCTCCCCAAAGGTCAAGGCTTTGGAATCAATTCAAATATTCCTATATTGATTACATTTGGAGGTGGGGCCTTTGGAAGGCAATTAGGATTAGGGGTATCATGAAGATGGAGCAACAATGATGCTGTCAGTGGTTTCATGAAAAGATACAAAGAGATCTTAGCTGGTATAGTAACTCTTGCCATGTGATCCCCTCCACCATTTTATGCATCAAGAAAACCCTCATCAGATGCCTGCACAGTGTATTAGGTTTGCTGGCTTCCAGAACTGTAAGGTAAGTGTCTTTCCTTTATAAATTTTCATCTTTAGATTTTTTTTCCCTTAAAGCAGCAGAAAACTCACTAACGAATTATTTAAACAAATAAACACACAGATATACTTATCAGTCGTTGTGTTAGCTGGTATATGGAAGTTACCCTCTTTTCCCAACAACTTGCCTTTGGCAAATGAGAAATATTTCTCCAGTGCTTCATGGCTTCCTCCTACTGTCTTTAGGAAGCCTTGAGTGAATGACTGATTGATACAGGGCCTTTGCCTTAAGGTCGTCAGAACTGTGTTATGCAATTTATACTTCAGAGTGTTCCTCTGTGATCAAACTGAAGCTAGTTTTCTGTTGAAGTAGTAATTCTACTTTGTATATTTTACTTCCTCTACCCTGCATTAATAACCCACCTTCTACTGACAATAATCCCCCAGTAAGTCATTTCACCAAGAATTCCCATTTCAGATTCTGCTTGCAGGGAAACTTACCTCAGGTAAATTTCTGGCACAAAAATTAATATTAAAATTCATTATTTTCTCAAAAAAGAATGCTATCCCCATTTTAGAGTAATCTAGTCTAGCTTTCCATACTCACGTCAGAGACATAAATAAAACCACTTAATGTCTAAAATGAGCCAGAGCCATACCACTGTGGCGACTGATCCCATCAAATCTCAGAAACTAAGCAGGGTTGGCCCTGGTTAGTACTTGAATGGGAGACCACCTGGGAACAACAGGTGGTGTGGGTTTGAGAGGAGGACCTGGCAAACCCACTCCCAAAAGACAATCAGCCACTGAAAACCCTATAAGGAGAAGCACTAATAATATTATTTTGCCTGTTGTATATAGGGTCCCTGTGAGTTGGACACCAACTCCATGACACCTAACAACAGCATAAATAACAATTAGAACAACATTAGATTATATTAACTACTTGAATTATGAATAAATATTTCAGGAAATATTTTCTATATGACTTTTTATATGATCAGAATTCAAAAAGAAAAGGCAAATTCTTAAGTGATAATTTTGATTAACTTTTTTCTCTTTTTTCGCATTCAGGATTAGTGAGAAAGATAATTATGACCTGCAGTAAATATTCAAAAATAGTTCCCTTAAATATATCTTTTCCAAATTCTTTGATTTTTAGTTGTAGAAATGTGTCAAATCTTCCATTATGGTGAATAGTCTTATCAATGCTATTATCAGTGACTATATATTATTAATCAAAATACTCCTTAAGAGGAAAATCAGAATATAGGAAAGACAGAGAAACACAGAATTAAAAATAAGAAGAAAAAATTCATCCACAGCTGTGACTGAAACTGAAACCAAGATGATTACACCTGTTGAAAAAAAGGGTTCTTTATGAGAAATTTTTGTTTTTTTCTCTCTTTATTCTGATGCAATATGATGCCAACAGACTCTGAAAGCTAAGCAAATTTCTATTATCAATTTGAACTTCTAATTCTGCAGTGAACAAAATAATGAGAAATCTACCTACACAAGAACTACTATAAAGCTTTCATCAATGTCTCTCTAAAAATTTATTTTCTATATTCTATTTCCTACACCTGCGACAGAAATTTATTTTGCTGATATATGAAGCAATCAGTCATAACACACTTAAAAATCTCTATATTATATATCACTAAGATAAAGCTTTTAGCATTAGAAAATGCTGTTTCCTCACTAAGTAATCCTAAATTGAATTGTGTAATATTACTTTTCTTTACCAACTAATTAAGGCATTTGTTAAACTTGTATAATTTTAAGGTAACACAGAAAACCTAATGGAGTTCTATTGAATTTTTTTCCATTAAGTTAACATTATAGACTTTTAATGAATGCCTTAATTAGATACTATTATTAACAAGGTTGATGCACAAATGAAAATCAGTCTCAAAAATGTATGCAATATGCCTCATTGGCGTGCACTATAAGATATTGACCAAAAAGCTTAATTAAAAATATGTCTGATCTTCCTATGTATAATTTCCTATTCAACAAACTGCATAAAACAACCTAGGAATAGCATTGGAGCATTTTATTTAATTTACACTTCTTTAATAGATGCTTTTTCTTTTACCTCCAGTTTTCCATTTTATTGAGTTATAAAATAGCTAATTTTATATCTGACTTTGCTGTAACTTGTAGTTTACCTTCATTTCATGGCTGGAATCTTAACATTCTTCATTTAGCCCTTCCTGCTTTCCATCCCAACATTGATCTAACTTCTCCCTCACTGTTCCAATGAATATTCTCAATATGGTCATCTCCAATCTTGGCACTGCCTGTAGCCATACCACTGTGGCTACCAATCCCATCAGATCTCCAAAGCTAAACAGGGTTGGACCTGGTTAGTACTTGGATGGGAGACCACCTTGGAACATCTGATGCTGTAGGCTGGGGAGAAGGACCCGGCAACCCACTCCCTAAAAAATCAATCAGCCATTGAAAACCCTATGAATACCAAAGAAGCACTGACAATAGTGCCTGTTGTCCACAGGGTCACTATGAGTTGGACACCAACTCCATGGCACTTAACAACAACAATCTGGCATTAATAGCAGTGTCAAGAACAGTTTATTCTTTGTGTCATTACATGATGTCTTGGTGCCTTCTGACATCTTCTATGTCACACTTTTCTGTTGTTTTTTTCTCTATAATTTTTCAATTGAGGGTTTCCACTTATCTCAATGACTATTTCTCCTCAAATTTCAATTACATGTAATATAATTGCCATAATGTAAGTGTGCCTTTCCCTCCTGGCTCTGTGCTTTGTTCATTTTTATTCTCATTCTATATACTTTATTGAGAGATTTCATCAATATCTAAAGCTAATTATCAAATACAAGTGGCTTCATTCAGTCAATAGTATTAATTGAAGTTCCTAATTGGGGAAGACCAAGTATAATAATAGTAAGTACAGTAGATACATTCTTTGCTTTTCATGAGGCTTCTGGTTTTTTTTTTTTTTTTCTCTTCTCTTCTCTTTCTTTCTTTCTTTCTTTCTTTCTTTCTTTCTTTCTTTCTTTCTTTCCTTTCTTTGGTTCTTGGGGACTGTAACCAGGATCTCATGCACTCTTTGCAAGTACTTACCATGAGCTGCACCCTCACAGCACCTTTGTTTATTTATTTATTTTTATCTGGAGACAAGGTCTTGCTAAGTGACACAGGCTGTTTCTGAGCTAAAATTTGGGACCTTCCTGCCTCTGCCTACCAAGTCTCTGGGATTATAGGCATGCACCACCATGCCTACTATGAGGCTTGCATTCTCAGTTTGAGAAAACAATGATAATTAAAATTGTACCTACAATGAGCCTCTCCACTAGGCTTAAATGTTTGTATCCATATGACTACTTTAAAAAACTCCTAGAATATTCCACAGCTACACAGAGTCAATATTTGAAACTATAAACATTCTGTTGATGCCATTCTTTTCTCTGTATCTTTAACCTGAGTGAGTTTTGTTAAGATCAATGCACATCTAATCTACCTCCAATCACTAACGGTATTTTTCTTCTCTCTATTTGCACTGATATCACTTTGTTTAATCTCACACCATTTCTTGCATGAGTCTAAGAATTAATTTTTCTACACTTTCATAGAAATTCTACAATTTTACTAACAGTTGTGGTTATGGAGGTTGGAAAATCTTGTCACATTCATCTAATTCCATCATTAATATGCACAAAATATGAAATTTTACCTTATTTGTTTTTTAAAAACATGATAAATTTTATTTTCAGTACTGGGGAGTTGAACTCAAGGCCTTGCATATGCTAGCAAATTTACTACCATTAAGTTGCAGCCCCTGTTCCTTTTATATTTTGCATTTTGAGACAGGTTCTAAGATGCTTAGGCTGCCTCTGCTCTCAAATTCTTGATCCTACTGCCTCAGCATCCCATGATGTTGGGATTTACAGGCCTGAGTCATGGTACTTATCTCTGATAAACCTTCTTGCTAGCCATTATGTTCTTTAAAACTTTAGATTATCTATAACTTGCTAGTGTCATATCTCATCAGCATTCGCAGGCATGTGTCTCTTAGGCCATAGTGCATGTCTTCAATTTTAAGACTGTGTGTCATGTCTCATTGGCAGTTATCATGAATGCATTTTCCTCTCCATTTATTCTTATTCTCACAAGTCAGGCTCAAACTCTGGTACCATTTCTCCTAGGAAGCCCTTCACAAAATACCCACCTAACATTTATGCACCCTTCTATTTTCTATACCACCAAGGGCAAGCTGTGCAGAATGATTATGAGTGTGCTGAATATTTACTGAATTTTCTGTCTTTCACTTCAATAAAACCTAAATCCTATGGTAATATATTATGAAGTTTTATATTCTTATTTCCTCAAAGATGATAATTTTCCAAAGATGTCCTTCTCCTAATCCCTGCAATCTGGGATCATGTTTCTTATATGACAAAAATGAATTAAGTTTACAGATGATATTAAAGTGCCTGATCAGCTGAATTTAAAATGGGATGATTAACTTAATTTATCAGGATTGACCCAGTGTAATAGCATGAGCTTTAAAGGCAGAAGAGGGAGAGGAAAGAGTAGATTAAAATGTTAAGAAAGGAAGAGTATGCCACTTACGTCTACCATGTATGAAGATGGAGGGAGGAGATAATTATTCAAATGTGTTGGCCCTTAGAAGGTGGGCATGGGTGCATGAAAGTAAACATGTACAAGAGGTTACAGCTGTAGGAAAACCATATCTTTCTATACAGAGGACTAGAGAAATGGTTGGAGAGAGTATGGGAAAAAATCCCAAACAGAAAGCCATCTTCAGTTGTTGTGTATTCATTTACATACATTCCAACCTCATCCCTGAGCTGTGCACATGTGTATCTGAGATTTTTTAAAGCATTTAAGAAGCCAGCAGCAACGGACATATCCCATATACCATTGACCAAGTCCCAAACTAATTTTCCTCTGGTATAAGCTAGAGAATCTAAACAATGTGGAAAATGTACTGAAAAATGAACTGATACTGAAACAATCATGTACAGAATGCAACATAAGACTGATAGTATGACCCAAAACTGACTAATAATATCAATTATATATTTATATTCAGACTGCAACTTACCACAAAGTAGACGACTTAAAAAACATTTTTTTTCAAAATTCTGCAAGATAGAAGTCCAAGATGAAATTAAAGCCTGCCTTCTCTTCCTGGATTTCAGGTGTCCACCTTTCCAAACGTTTCTTCATGTGATCTTTCTTCTTTGCATGTGTGGACAGAGAGCCTTTCATGTCTCTTCCCCTTATTATATGAACACCAGTTTTATGAGAGTTGGATTATGCTTTATGACCTAGTTTAACATACATAACATTCACCTCCTGAAAGGCCTTGTCCCGAAATAGAGTCACATGTAGGGTAACGGATTCAACACATAAATTTTGGTGGGGTATAGTTTAATCCATAATATTTGTTGATACAATTTTGAAAAAAAAACAGCATTTTTGTAGGAGTATAAAAGTACTTATAATATCAAGAGAAAATATTCAAAAATTTCAGGGTAAACTCTAAACTTTCTGACATAAAAAGAATTAGGTAAACTTGCACAGCTTTCAAAGCAAGTAACAACCAAAAGATACTAATATCAAGATTACTTCACTTCTTTTTAATCTGAAGACATTCCTTTAACATTTAGGTTGGACTGATTATTCTTGGTCATCAGATAAGATCCAAATGTTTTAATTGTCATAAAAAATCCTAAATTCTTCTATCATATACACTCTTTGTAATGTAATGCCAAACACTGTAAAAAATATAGAGAGTTAAAAGTTCCCACTGGAAACAAGAAAAAGCAAAAACAAAGAAGGTGAAATGTTTTTGAATCTGATAATTACTTATACTTTAAATAAGAAATAATTACAGTTTGGGCTGGGATTTGGCTCAGTTGGTAGAGCACAGCTCTGCAGTCTGTGAGGTCCCAAGTTCGATTCCCAGCATCACAAAAATGGGAGAGGGACTTGGCAATCCACTCTGGAGGCAATCTCGAAACAGTCAGCCACTGAAAACACTATGAGGGTCCCTATGTATAGGATGCGACTCAAGGGCACCTAACAACAACTAACAACAACACTGAGAGTTTACTGAGTTCAATAGCAGAGTAGAATGACAGCAGTGATTCAGGGAGCCAGTGACATTGTACAATACAATCCTGGGTTTAAAAGCACCCTCTCCAAATTCATGTCCTTCCCAGAAATCTGAGAATTGACCAAGTTTGCAAAGAGTCATTTCAGATGTGATTATTTAATATGAGTAATAGCATAGTAAGATAGGCCCCTAATCCAGTAAGGTTGATATCTCTATAAGAAGAGAGGACAATATCATATGGATAGCCCCAGATAGTGACACACAGAGAGATTAAAGTGATGCAGCTATATGACAAACAGTACAAAGTTTGATTGCCACCACCAGATGCTAGTAGGAAGCAAGGAAAGATTCTATCCAGAGTCAGAGGAAGCATCTTCCTGCTAATGCCTTGATTTCAGGCTTCTGACCTCCAGAATTGAGAGAGAATCAGTTTCTATGATTCTAAGTTACCTAATTTGTGATACTTTGTTGCAGAAGCTCTAGGAAGTAACAAAAAATATAACCAGTGAATTGATGAAAAAAACTTAGAAGAATAGATCATCAGAGATTTGTAGGGTAATATCAAAAATATTTCACTCTGTTGTACATAGGCTCACTGAGTCGGACCTAATTTGACAGCATCTAACAAAAACAACAATATCAAAAAGTTTAATATTCTCATTATTGAAGTCTCATAAAGTGAACCAAAAGTGATCAGCACATTGTTGTTATTGTTGTTGTTAGGTGCCATCAAGTCGTGTCCACTCATAACAAACCCTTATAGGGTTTTCAAATGGTTGATTGTCTAGGGATTGCCTCGGGTGTGGGTTGCCACATCCTTCTCCCATTTTTGTGGTGCTGAGAGTCGAACTTGGGACCTCAGAGACTGCGGAGTGGTGCTCTACCAACTGAGCTAAATCCCAGCCCCAGATTAGCACATTAGAAGTAACTACAAAAAATAAATCTGTGCACATTGAAAGTTCAGTGAAAAGCAGAAACTGAATGATTCAAGAAGTCTAACAAACTTCAAAGATGACATACTCCAAAATAAAACAAAAAGGAACTAATATATTGCAATCGGGCTGGGATTTAGCTCAGTTGGTAGAGCGCTGCGCTGCAGTCTCTGAGGTCCTGAGTTCAATTCCCAGCACCGCAAAAATGGGAGAAGAGCCTGGCAATCAACTCCCAAAGCAATCCCGAAACAGTCAGCCATTGAAAACCCTATGAGGGTTGCTATGAGTCGGACTCAACTCGACGGCACCTAACAACAACAACATATATGGCATATACGAAAAGCATAAAACAAGAGTGTTATGGGAGTGACCTACATGCTATTTTCAGGTTTACAAGCTTTACTTTTGGTTTTGTCACATTAGCTCCAAGTAAAATAAAAATGTAAATATGTATATATCTCCTAGAATGACTTAGTAAATAGTCAAATATCCATAGGCAATTTAAAATGGGACAGTAAAATACAAGTAACAAAAGAGTTCAAAGTTAAGCAAATGGGGATCATTGAGGGGGAAATTTAAGCAGCAAACACATAATAAAATAATGTAAATTGGAGGTGACAAAATGTATACACATTCTAAGAGATGTTATTTATGTATTTCTTTTCAAAATTGAATTTAATTTAGCTAAAGTAGTGATGGCATTCACTGAAAAGTTGGTATTAATCAAATGAATACTAGAGCCATGTAACAACCAGAATAGTCAAAGAAAATGGCAGAAGCACATTTACATTTGAGGCAAGCAAGACCATTTTGAACTGATATTTGAAATTGAAAAATATTGTGGGAGTATAACAATGGAGGTGTGAGTCTGCAAAAGAACCTCCAACATGCCCAACAATTGAATGGTACTGTTGCTCAATCAGTAGTTCTCCATAATTGGTAGTGTCTGGAATCTAATGAAAACCACTTTGAGCATCTCTTGTAATTACAAAAGTCAAATATGACTTATGTTCATCTTTTGTTATTGGTATATATTGAGCATTACAAATTTAATACAGTTTTTTTCCTTTCTTAATGTGTGTATACAGTTGGCACCCTCTGTATACATCCTACCATATCAATAATTACATTGAATACAAATGATATGTGTACATTAATTCAAAGATAAATATTTTCAGCTTGCTTCTTTTCAAAAAATGGTATGCATCTATATGCTGCCCATAAGAAATGTACTTTAATTATAATGCCAAAAGTAGGCTAAAATAAATAACAAAAATTATATGCCATGAAGGTACAATCCAAAGAATCTTGGAGTGTTGATATGAATATCAGAATATACTTCTAAACAAAGACTATTACCAGGGTTTAAAAATATCAAAATTAGCAAAACCTCAACAAGTCAAGAATATATAATAATGACAAATGTGTGTGCAACTATGTATGTTTAAACTATGTTAAATAAAAACTGAGATAATGACATGGGAAATATAATCTCAATTACACACTGGTAGACAAGACCATGGCAGAACCTTTAGGTATAAAATGGAATTCTGACAAAACATCCCATCTTATTTGAATGAAAACATTAATAACATACTTTGTCAAAATATTTTAAAGCTGGGACAAATGCCAAAGAAGTTGAGATACAAGACATTATGGAGCAAATTGACTGAACAGATATCCAATTCACATGTCACATTTGTGACTCTTTTAATCTCCCCTCTTAATGAATGTCACATAATTTACCTAGTTGTTCATACTGAAAATCAATGGCTTGCCTTTGACTTCTTTTCTCTTACATCCTATAGCCAATCTATCAGTAGGTTCAATTTGTTCTAATATCAGCATAAAGTAAAGATATCCAAATGTTTCTTATCAACTTCACAGCTACTCTTAATCCAAATCACTATAACAGAACAGAACTGATACTATTTTGGATTAAGAATTGTTGTGGAGTTGATGGATATATATACTATATGTTGATGTTAGAACTCATAGAGCTGGCAACAGGTTTAGCTATCATGCCTCACAATTAGTGCTAAAATAGCCTTCTAACTGCTCTAATAGTTGTCACTATTATAGTTCCTTCATATTTTATTTTCTCCAGAACATCCTGATAGATCTGTTCAAAAGTTAAACTGAATTCTTTCGTCCTTCTGCTCTGTACCCTTCTACAGTTTCCAGTGAGAAATAAAATAGAAGCACCAAGATACCATCTACAAAATACTCCATGATCTGGCCAATAATGTATTTACTTATTTATTAATTAACTCTCTATTTATGAGGAGGGTTATGTGTCTGTCTTGTACATTTGTGTTATCCATCATACATAAAAGAATATCTAGACTTAGACATAACTAAATAAACATGTTTTGAATAAATCATTGAACTAGTGTTGATTGATCACCTAGTAGGATCTTGAAATTCTGATAAGAACCTAGCAGTCCTATTTGGTTGTAACAAGAATATTCTACCCAAAGTAACAAAGTAGTATTTTCATGGTTTTATAAATGAAAATGAGAATACAAAGTTTTTGTAAGTTCCCCAGGGCAAAACAGCTATTTAGTGCTGGAAATAGGATTTAAAATAGAGCTCTTCATACGGTTCCTAAATTTTTACAATTATATTATACATACCTCAGGGATTAGAGGTAGGATTTGAGGGAACCTACAGGCACAAGCTTTGGTAAGTACATGCATTTTTCTTAAGGTTTATTATAAAATATATACCTAGCACAGTAATTAAGTGGTGAATTCACAGACATGATCACCTAACGCCAAGCTAAACTTGTAATATTAAACGTGATTCATCCATTTCAGGAGCAGGATGACTAGATGTCCAAAAAAAAGTCTCGCACTACTAACGATTTAAAAATTTTGAAAAAATATTTAAAATATACCTTTAAAATACTTGAACAAATTAATTGAAGTCAAAGAACAGCTTTGGAGAGAGAAGTAATTGTAAATTTGAATATAGAAAGGTAAATAAATACAAAACAGATGGACTGGGGCATCTAATGACTTCTATAAGCAGGAGGATAGGATTAGGTCATGGGCAAGAAGCCCATCAGGGATCACTGCAAGGTGGGAGGTATGTTTGGAGATCCCAGTGTATGATACAATTGTCTAAAGTAGACACTCTTAGTGGTAAACTGATAATACATCATGCTGTTGGGAAATTTGCCTATTTTGGCTTTTTATTTAAATTACAGAAAATTCAAAAGCATCCCCTAAGATTTCCCTGCCACAACTGACAACATATTCCTCACATAGGAATTTACTCTAAGTGTAAGGCTTGAAAAATGAAAACTGAAATTTTCCTTTGATATGATATTGGGTAGGTAACATGCTTGGGTTCCTGATACAAGCAAATGTGGACCCTAACTGGAAAACATGTTTCAACTTTATTATTTAAATATTTGTCATACACAAATGTCAAGGGAAAAAACTTTCTGAGAAAAAGAAAGAAAAACAAAGGAAGAAAAAAAAGAAAAGAAGAGAGATGGGATGCTTGGAAGGTGCAGTTGTTTGTAAACTGGATGAGGCCTTGGTAGCTGTAAAAGTGCAAAGTTTAGAGATCATGTTGAAAATAGAGTTTTACAGACAGAAATACCTATTTTCTAGTGGCTTCAAAAAAGTCATACTTTGCAGGGGAAGATAACTCAAAAGTAATATTAGGAAAGAAGATATGTCAATGGCAAAAAGCACATGAAAATATCCTTCACATTGTATGACTGTAAACAAAAACCTGGAAAGTATCAAGTGCTGGGGAGGATGTGGAAAACTTGGAACTCGCCTATATTGCTAGTGGAAAACTAAAGTAGCATAGCCACTGTGGAAAACAGTTTGACTGTTCCTCAAAAAATCAAACAGAATCCCCTATGACACAGCAATTCAACTCTTAGGTGTATGTCCCAAATAATTGAATGCAAGCCTTCACACACACACACACAAAATGGGTAATGAATATTTGTAGTAGAACTATTGACAATATATAAAATATAGAAATAACTCGATGACTCTATCAACAAATGTGTGGATAAACAAAATATGTTATTTTCATGCGGTGGAATGTTACTTACCCATACAAATTGATGTGATCTTGATATAGGGTATAACATCATAAACTACCAAAACATTATGTTAAATAAAAGAAGATAGATAAAATGGCTACATGTTTTATTATTCTGTTTCTATGACATGTCCAGAACAGGCAAATCCATGGAGATAGAAAGTGAATTTGTGGTTTTCAGAGGTTGTGGAAAAATGGGATAAGGAACAGAAATGAGGAGTGATTATAAAATGGTTATAGGGTCCTCTTTTGTTGTTGCTTTTGTTAGGTGCCCTCAAGTCAGAGTCCAACTCATAGCAATTCTACATACAAAAGGCAAAATAGTATTGTTAGCACTTTTCTGCTATTCACAGGGTTTTCAGTGGCTGATTATTTTGGGGAGGTTGGTCCTATTCTCAAGCCTACAGCACCTAGTGTTCCCAGGCTATCTCTCATCCAAATACTAACAAGGCCCAACCCTGCTTAGCTTAGCTTTCTGAGATCTGATGGGATCAGACACCACACTGGTATGGCTGCAGGCTGGTTTTCTTTTGGGGTGATTTAAAAGTTCAAGTACCACGTACTTATGAGGGATTCACCACACTGCAAAAATGTTAAATGCCAATGAATTATACATTTCAAATTGACTACAATGGTGTATTTTATGTTATGAGAATTTTGCCACAATAAAGTATTGAAGTTAAAAAATCATAGAAAAATAAAGGACAGATTGCTTACAAAGAAAACCTGCCCACATGCCATGTAAGGTATGATTTAAATATTCTAACTATGATGTCATTATATTCATAGCCCAGCACTAGAAACCAGTAAGCCGAAAATTGCAATAACAGACAAAACCTCAAAAAGTGATTGGTAAATAATAGAAAGCACCTAGTAACAACATATGGAGTGCTTCCATTTGTAGTACTAATTCTGGGCATTTCAAAGTACAAATATAAAACATTGCTGTTGTTGTTGTTGTTGTTAGGTGCCCTCGAGTCATGTCCGACTCATAGCGACACTTTTAGGGTTTTCAATGGCTGATTGTTTCGGGATTGCTTTGGGAGTGGATTGTCACCTCCTTCTACCATTTTGGTGGTGTTGGGAATCGAACTCGGGACCTCAGAGACTGCAGAGCAGTGCTCTACCAACTGAGCTAAATCCCAGCCAAATGCTAATTAGTACATGCTACAATACATACATAGTTTTCTTGCCTGAAAAATGTCAATTGTATAAATGTTTAAAGTTGAATGTGCTGATGATACTAGTATATGCTGGCCCAAGTTCACATGGTGTGAAACAGAATGAGTTATATTTATGATTTATAACTCACAATAAAGAAGGAATCTCAAGCGTAAAAATGCATAATTTGTATACATAATTTGCTTTAAGATTTGTGATGATAATTCCATTATTATACTATAATTATCCCCATAGGTGAACTAGGTGGGATAATAAATTAACTTTTTTTTACATGACAAGTTTGTGAGTGAAAGTAGTCTAATTAGATCAACTTTAATTATCTCTAGAGGGAAGGTACTGTTATTGATTGGTATGAGAAAGATTAGTAAGATAATTCATTAAAGTTGCTTTCTTATTTGGTAACTTGAACTAGAAAAGGCTTAACATAGAGCTTCTGGTAGGACTAAATTTTACTTCTGTGAAGTTGTCAAGAAATATTTCTTTCCTTTCTGTGCCTTGCAAATTAGGTAGGATTTCTTTATGATTCATCTTTTCTTACATGGAGAAGATTTATATAGTACCATGCCCTTATTTTGACCTCAGGGAAAAACTTGGATCTGGATGCAGCACATATAAATTTCATATCTTAAAGTGATTTTTGTTTTCAATATTATAAACAGTCCAAACCTGCATCAGCAGGCCAAAAGTAGGATAATAAATTTTGACTGTGGTTGCCTGCTTTTAACTGACAACACAAATATCTATGGTCCAATGTGTGTGTACCATCTATATTACTTTTATACACACATTAAGATGTGATGGACTCTGTCCATGTGCTCACTGTTTCTTTTTTATTATTCAGTGTTGGTAAAATCATCATAATCTTTGAGATAACCTGTCATAAATTTGCCATGCTTCCTTTTGGTAGTCCCAAGCGAGTTTCTTTGTTAATCACAGAGCCAAGGTCCTATGTCTACTCTGGCTGATTATTCATTATATACTTCATCTTCTTTATTTTTCCAATATTAGAATATGAAGTTCAATAGTAAAAGAGAAATTATGAAAGAAACGATTTTGAAGTTTGAGAGAAAAAGAATGGGTAATCATAAGAGGTCACTGGAGAACTAGCAATGCTTGTGCAACTATTCTAATACAGATTCTAGTATTTTATTACTTGTACAGAGTAGTATTTGTAATACTGTTTATTCTCAGGGCATATTAATTTGGAAACAAAATTTAAGCATCAGCTAGTAAACACAAAAATGTGGTATTTATATCTCTTGCAATTCAGAGATTCTTTATTCTGTGATAACACTTACATATTTAAGTATCTTCTATAGGATTTGGCTCAGTGGGTAGAGCGCTGCGCTGCAGTCTCTGAGGTCCCGAGTTCAATTCCCAGCACCACAAAAATGGGAGAAGGGCCTGGCAATCCACTTCCAAGGCAATCCCAAAACAGTCAGCCATTGAAAACCCTATGAGGGTCGCTATGAGTCGGATGCCGACTCGACGGCACCTAACAACAACAACAACATAATCTAATAATCCTTGAATATAAATTGTAACCCTTGTATATAAGTTAGGTTATAAAATGAAAAGTATTCAGAGAACTCTCATCTTTCCAAGATGCTATTTAATCCAAACATAATATCCCATATGTCAGCAACCTATTAACATGAGAAACTGAAAAAAATTCAGCAAGACAATCCATGCATTTCCTCTTTTCCTGTATGAAGAAATTGGAGTTTAGCTCAGTTGGTAGAGTGCTGCTCTGCACTCTCTGAGGACCCAGGTTCGTTCCTTTGCACCACAAATGTGGGAGAAGGATATGGCAATCCACTCCTGAAGCAATCCCCCAAAAATTAGCCCTTGAAAATCCTATGAGGGTCTCTATGAATTGCACTGACTTGGTGGCATATAACAAAAACAACAAGAGCTGTATTTGCTGTGATGGTAAGAAAGAGAATATTGATTTTAATGACTCAAGTAGAAATAATTCACAGTATATTCATTTTTGAAGGTTAAAAAACAATTAAGCAAATTGTGTTTCAATAATAATATTCACAGAAATTACTAGGCTTTGAAAAAAAGATGAAGGAAAAAGTTTTAAACTAAGATAATGGTTTTCTTCATCACTTTATAATGGAAAAGATTGGGTAACATTGTTTTGTTCCATATTT
Source organism: Pedetes capensis (assembly GCA_007922755.1). NCBI lineage: Eukaryota > Metazoa > Chordata > Mammalia > Rodentia > Pedetidae > Pedetes > Pedetes capensis. The sequence goes on from VMDO01010887.1 coordinate 66,594, forward strand.
GCTCAGAAACAATTGGATTTAAATTTTAGCTTTGTTGTTTGCCAATAAAGTCCACATTATGAATGCATATAACTTCTAAAATATCACTTTCCCCTTTATAAAATGGATGTGTTATCAAGAGAAGATCTGCATAAAATTTCTAGATCCACTTGCCTTTAGTTGATTTTAAAAACTATTAATTTTCAAGATGATGCAACTGACCTATGTGTTGTTGGTTTTGCTTTAGGTGTCACCTCTGAATGAAGTCGTCTGAAAGATTAAAACTGTTCTGTGAAAAGATGTGCTTCACTATCTTGTCTGGCAACAGTTTCCTATCAGTTATTTTCCACTCTCCTCTGGAAGAAATTTGCTTTTCCATGTTTCCCTAGGTCTTCTAGGGAAAAGTGGCCTTCCTCTGTCTTTCATTTTCCAGAGAAAACACTTTTCGTATACTAATAATTGACTGCAGAATTAAATATTCCTGGGAAAAGGAACTAAAAAGACATGAGTATAAGACTTCTTAAACAGTAACTTTATTTTAGATTTACAAAGTCTATATCTGTAGGTCTAGCAGCATACAGATAACATCAGAAAAGTAAGACCACCCCAAATTTGTAAGTACCCAGATGAACACTTATCTGATGTACCTCCCTATCACTCCTTATACAAACCCTGTGCCTATAATCCCTAGGTAAGTTTGTCTTTATTGTTATTTTGCTGGCATTACCAATTAATCTTTATATTTGTCCCAAGAACTAGCCCTTGAATAATGGTTCTTCTTGAATGATGAGCAGCAATCTTCGTTCCATAGTTATCAATGAAGTAATAATAAATTTCTATGATAATTATGTCAAAAACACATGTAAAGAACTTAGTATGCTCCTCAGCATAAAACTATACTCCCTATCTTATAAAAATCTGTCCCAATAATAAAATAAGAAAGATAAAATAAATAACTTCCTTAAGCCTTCAAGGATAACAGAAATAAAAATAATAGGAACTCCTGGCTCCAATTTCTCATGGAAAAAGGAGAGGGAACCATTTGGTGGCCAGAACTAAGCCAATATAACAGTTGATCTGAATCACTGCCTTAGCATTGGCATTATAATGGGTGTTTGTTCTAATTCAGAACATGGTAGATGAGAAGGAATAAGAGCAGCATTAACTCCAAACTGAACAAATGAAGGGTATGTATACAACAAGTTTCTACTGAGAAATAGCTTCTAAGAAGACCTGGCCTTCAAGCTAAATAATAAGTTGCACAAATAGTTGAGGCAGTTGGTGGAAACATGTATTGGACTGTCAGAGTTTAACAACAGACTTTCATTGGCTTGGAAGAATGACTTCAACATGAAAAACAATTGACCTTCATCAAAAACCCTATGAGTAGCAGAGAGGCAATGACATAATGCCAGGCACACAGGGTGTCTGGGAGTGTTTGTTCTATTGTAAATAGGTTCATGATGAGTTGGACCTGACTGGACAACACTTAACAACAATGACAACAAATCACAATCGATTTATAACCATCAAACACAAATATATTATTGAAAATTACAAATATTTTGATATGTGACAATATTTCTATTCACTAGCAAATCTATTGTAAGAATAATGTGAAAATACATGCATATATATATATATATATATATATATATATATATATATGGAGGAAAATGTAATCATTGTAAAAAAAAGATGATTATGAAAACTGCTGATTAGTGATGAGAGAAAATATACATAAATTTGATAATTTTCCTTTGCTACATCCAAAGACCCCCACATGTCAGTTTGCTGCACTGTGGGGGCTTGTGTGTTGTGAGGAGGTTGAGAGCTCTGACACTGGTACCTCAGATATGAGCAAGGCTACCCATGGTGGACAGGTTTTCAGCTGAGCTTCCAGACTAAGACAGACTAGGGAGTAGGAACTGGCAAAAGACTCCCAAAAAAACTAGCCATTGAAAACCCTATCAATAGCACAGAAACACTGAAAACCCTATCAATAGCACAGAAACACTGTCAGATATAGAGCCAGAAAATGACCCCCCCCCCCAGGTGGGAAGTCACTCAAAAGAATACTGGGGAAGAGTTCATTCCTTAAAACAGAGTCTACTGTGATGATGGAAATGGAGTGAAGCCCCAGGGACCTCCATTTGCTGATGTGGCAGGACTCAAAATGAGGAGAAACAACTGTAAACACCCATTAATGATTGGAACATGGAATGTAGGTAGTATGAATCTAGGAAAATTAGAAATCGTTAAGAAAGAAATGGAGCACATAAACATTGACATTCGAGGCATCAGTGAGCTAAAATGGACCGGCATAGGCCATTTTGAGTCAAACAATCATATGGTCTACTATGGTGGGAATTATAAACTAAAGAGAAATGAGGTTGCATTCATCATCAAAAAAGACATTTCAAGATCTGTCATGAAATACAATATTGTCAGTGATAGAATAATATTCATATGCCTACAAGGAAGGCCAGTTAATGTGACTATTATTCACATATATGCACCCACCAGTAAGGCCCCAAATGAAGAAAGGGAAGCCTTCTATCAGTTTCTGCAACCTGAAATAGATCAAGCATGCAATCAAGACATACTGATAATCACTGGTGACTGGAATGCAAAGGTTGCAAACAAACAAGAAGGCTCAGTAGTTGGAAAATACGGTCTTGGTGACAGAAACAAAGCTGGAGATCACATGATAGAATTTTGTAACACCAATGACCTTTTCATTGCAAATATTTTTTCAACATCATAAATGGAGACGATACACAAGGACTTCACCAGATGGAACATGTTGTTGTTGTTGTTGTTAGGTGCCATCGAGTCGAGTCCAACTCATAGCGACCCTATGCACAGCAGATGGAAACACTTGCCGATTCTGTGCCAGGCAAACCATCTTATTTATGTTTAAGCCCATTGTTGCAGACACTGTGTTAATCCATCTGGTGGAGGGTTTTCCTCTTTTCCGTTGACCTGCCACTCTTCCAAACATGATGTCCTTCTCCAGGGATTGTTCTCTCCTGACTACATGTCCGAAATATGTAAGACGCA